>RJWM01000373.1:21675-226480 GCA_004363535.1 Dasyprocta punctata | reverse complement strand
TAGGACTTTGGCAACTCTTAGAGATGGACTAAATGTCTTTTGTAGTAAGAATGTACATGAGTCCTTGGGGGTCCAGGGGTGGAATGTATAGGATATGCTATGTACCCCCAAGTCCTCATACTTTTGATGGGGCTGAGTCTGACACTTGTGATCAGTTTGTTGTCTAGTGCCAGGATTAATGGCGCCAGGATTAATGACGTGACTGCTACACCCGCCCAGGGCTGGAGCTGAGATACAGTATAAGGGAAGGCGGGTCTTCCTCTTGCTTGCTTCCTGGCTTCCCGGCTTCCGCCCTTTCTCTTGCCAGCGCAGATTGTGGCTTGCAGCTTGCAGCTACCATGAACTGTAGCCCCGTCATCCCATGCTGCCTTGGAGCCCACTTTATGGACTGAAACTCCTGAGAAACTGTAAGAATAAACCTTTCCTTCCCTAACTTTGGGCGTCAGGTATTTTGTCTCGGCAACGAGCAAAAAGTAACTAAGACAGGTGGGTAAAGGCATCAATGGCCATGCCATCCCATTGGATAGATACAGTATGCAATTTAAAGATGTTTAGGAAACAACTATAGTATTAGACATAAATTACAAATCTTATACAGTCAGAAATATTTTGTGAGACACTGTTCAGAAATGATCTAAGACTGTGGAAAATGAAAATGAAAACACATTAATCTTTCTAGAGGAAGTTAGCTTTAGGTACTAAGACCTTGTGTATGTGTATCTAAGTGTGTCTTTTTTTGTGTCTGTGTGCACAGGTGTAATAAATTTGAAAACGGAGGTTCGTTGTGTTATTTTAATTGTCTTTATGAAATTATGGTTTTGTTACTGGTTTTTGTTTTGTCAGATAGTGATGGAACTGATTTCTTGACACTGCGCATGGTGGGTCAGCCATGCTATAATCTATATCAGCTATGTGCACTCAGTTTATTGTAGAATGCTACTGAAATATATTCATGAATTTTTAATCAAGACATAAGTTCCTATCAATAAATGTTTTGAAATAATTCTCTTACTTTTATGTCTAAATAAAATAAAAGATAAATGCCTGCAAGTAATTTTCATGGAAAACACAGAAATGAGGACAGATATACATAATACTTGGACCAAGATACTTCCTAGTAGAAATTTCTAAGCCATTGAGTATTTGATTACTCTTCCAAAAATATAAGTTTATTACCTACTTGTGTAAAGAAAGAGCTATATGTGGCAACCCTTAAGCATGTTATTGGAATCAAAGGGATGACTCATATGTTCCTTTATTTTTTTCAGTACTGGGGAGTGAGCTCAGGGTTTTTGCACTAGCTGAATTATATCCCAAACCTATTTTAAATTTTTGAAACAGGTCTCACCAAATCATTAATTTGCTGATGCTAAGCTCAAACTCGTGTCCCTCCTGCCTCAGTCGTCTTGAGTGCTGGAATTATTGGCACGCAACACCATACCTGGCTTTCTTCTTTACACTACATTACATGCACAACCTTCTTAATTTTGTATTTTGAGACAGGGTCTTGGTAAATTACTAATTTGCTTTTTTACCCCAAGTTTTGAGATTTTAATTGTTTACTGTGTTCCTTAAATATTGCTCAGTTTACATGCATTATTAATGTTACCCACTTTTTCAGCTGTACATGTTTGTCCCTACAGTTTTGTGTGTGTGTGTGTGTGTGTGTGTGTGTGTGTGTGGAAATGTAATTGGTGTTCTCTTTTTTAGTTTGGAGGGTAACATTTGTCATGTTTTTAACTCATGCCAGACAATGCTGAGAGAAATGCCAGTTCTGGGGAATGAAAATTTATTTTTGTCTTTGTATTAATGGTGATAGTGCTGACGATATAAAAAAATGTTTCTACAGTTCATTTATATTAACCACTAGTAATACCGTAGTAATAGATGACCCATGTGACCTGCAAAACAAAAATATATTTGAAACAACTTAAATTGAATTTTAGAGTACTAACTTTGATTAATAGTCCAAGATTATTGGGGGTCAATTACATAAATTATCCAGATCACAATTAAATTGGATTTAATAGCTAGCATCCTCAGATCTACTCTTGACACACCATTTGGATAAGTTTTTGAAAATGCAAGTAAAATCGTGGTACCCAGCTGGCTTTCCCGTGCCCTCAGAATGAGACCACAGCTCTTCGTGCTCTTGTCCCTGACTGCCGGGCCCATGGCGCGTGGCTCTGCTGTTTCTGTTCACACAGATCCACTTCTGTCTCAGAGCCACGCGAGGGCGCTATGACGAGTAGAGCGCTTTGAACTTACTCTTCCTCCTGTTTGCAATGCATTTCCTCTAGATCTCTGGATACCTGTTTCTCTCTCTCTCTCTCTTTTTTTTTTTCTCCATTCTTCACTTGTTGGTTCAATATTTCCATTCTCAGTGACAATCCTCTAAAGTACCATTGCCTCTAATTTTCTTTCTCCCTCTTACTGGTTCTTATTACAGTTTGCAATCATATTATTATTTCCTTTTTACTTTTTACTAACCATCTACTCCTACTAGCCCTTAACAAAATCCATTCTGTACGGGACCTATGTCTCTTGATCCTTTCTCTATTAAGGACATACATTGTAGGTGCATAAACATAATTCTCTAAATATAGAAAAACAGCTAAATTTACTCCGAGATGAGTTTCCTATATATTTGTGTATCAGGAAGACCTTATGCTGACACTGTGTCAATCCACAGGAATTCACAGCAGATGCGTCACAGGGCGCGGTCTATCGGAGACCACCCGACACACCGCCCACCCTGCTGCCCCAGCCTTCCCGCGGCTGCGGTGGACCACATCAGAGTTCAGGTCAATCAGATGAGGATGAAAGGTTGAAACCGCAGTTGGGCTCCCAAAAACCCCTTGAAAAAAATCCTCCTGGGGTTAATTTAGAAAACAGCGTCTGATACATACACGTGTATATTGAAAATGCAGAATTCCAGAATTCTTCACTTCCTAAATGAGTATGCACAACACAGACAGTTCCTTCCTTGACTCAAGTTAGACTTTATATGAGCAAGTAATCAATTATTTGAAATTGCTGCAATTTTAGATCTGTAAAGATGTTATTACCTCTCTTGTCCATTTCATAGCATGTAAAGATCAAACTATTTGCACGGTAATGGAAAAATACTGTTTTTTTCTTTGATATTTTCCTTTTATTGAAAAAGCATGGTAAACTGGGCATGGTGGTGCACACCTGTAATGCCAGCACTAGAGAACCTAAGGCAGGAGGATTGCCATGAGTTCAAGGCCAGCCTGAACTACATAGTGAGCTCAAAGCCAGCAAACTACATAGCAAGATCCCCCCGCCTCAGAAAAACACTGCACGGCAATAGCTAATGAAGAATTTGCTTGTGTTTTTCAAGAATATTCTACAGTAGCAAACTTTTGGCTATAAATGATATGAATTTTCAGAGTTTGGTTCAGTTTATTCTCAGTGATTTTACTGGACACTAACTGGCTGTTTTCAGTTCTTATCAATCATAACCCCTGGAACCCCACTAAAGTTCAAAAACTGTTGTTTTGATATTTCATAATTTCTCCTGGCTTGACACAGAAGTGCAATAAATACTAAGTACGTTTTGTGCTTTACTGTGTGAATCTATCTATTCTTACATCTATGTATTTATCTACCTATATAGTTTGAGATCTTTTATAAGTATTTAAAGTCTATCTAAAAGTATAGAAAACTAAAAAATGTAATTATATTTTTGTTTAAATAAAAGAAACTGTTCCTCTTATTTTTTCTACTACATTTATTTCATGGACATCTGTCTTAGGAAAAGGAGATTCATTTAAAGACACACTTTCTCCCCCTTGGTAATGCTATCAATTTAAAGGAACAAAAAGTAGACAGCTATCATTTCAGATAGGTCTTTTACTTATGAGAGGAAAAATATATTGCAACTAAAATGAGAAAAACTGTACTGAAAAATGAAAATATGACAAAATCTACCTTTCAATTAACTTTGTGCATATTAATAATTGACTTTATTAAAATTCAGATAGAAAAACATTTTGTGATAATTTTATTCTGACAGTTTGATTATAAAGTTATTTTCAGACAAGTAAATAAGAGTTCTAACAAATAGGACTAGATTTTAGATAGACAGACATTATTACCTCTTTGAAAGACAAGCACCACTTTTCAAGCTAACACTGGGCAGGCAAAAGCATCTTACAGGGTGTGCTGTTGGATTGCTTTGGCTAAGAAGCACACGTAAAGCTGAGAGACTAACAAGGCCATTTGTACTTGCCATTGCCAAATGCCTACTTAATAAAAAGGAAGCCAGGGGCAAAAAAAAAAAAAAAAAGAAAAGAAAATTCAGGCCACAGCAAAAACAGGCCACATTCCAACCACACAGTTGTTTTGGACTGAAAGTTTTAGCTTAAACAGGAAGACAGTTGATTCCTTCTCGGCAGTGCTACTTTTGGACAGACAACGTTGGACTTCTTTATTTTTCCTGAACTGGTTTAATGTCAGCATAAACCAATCATCAAAGATCATCTTATGTAAATGCTTGGTGACAAATGTAAGAAGAGATGAAACACTTAAATTATTGGACGGCTTTGACGTTCAGTGGACTGTAACAGAACTGCTGGGCTGACATTTGTGTTGATGGTGTGAGAGCAGTGATGGAGAAAACCACAGATGCCTCGGCAGTCAGGACGGCAGTGCCGAGCCTTGGCATCCGGGGCTCATCCTGTAATTCACTGCAGTGCATTTCTTAGGATGAAAAAAAGGAAAAATGACAGTACTTCAAATCTCCTCGATAAAGTACGAAAACTATTTTTAATACCTAGAACATCTAATAAATGCCGTGATGTTCTGTAGGATGAACCCTTCAGGATGAGTAAGGCACTGTGCTGCAGACTGACTCCTAGGATGGTTTTCCTAAGAAGAGCACTTTGGCAAATGCAGTGACTGTAAACTGAGCTGCTTGGTTTTTCATGGAGCACCATGTTTGCTTGAAGGACACATTACAATAAGTTAGCTTGGGGTACTTGGCAGACATTTGCTTGGAAAATGAACAAAACAAATCTGTTGACTTTAAGGAAAACAACTGACACTGTTTGTTGCCAGTGATAAAACTTAAACCTCAAGTGAAGAAGACGGATTTACCGCTATGCACCTGACTGCTTCCCAAGCTCAGAGACTTTTAAATGGGATCAGTGTGGATATGAGTAAATATGATATTTGATATTGTGTAAAGAAATGTGTCAACACTTGGATCTTCTGCTTAATAATGATCCCGAAACTGCCAAATGAATAATGTATAACCTTAAACAATCAGGCATGGGAAGGTCATTTGAACAGGCAAATGCATTGGTGGGTTTTAATAAAACAAACACAAAATAATTCATTAATGTAGTTTCACAGTGTTTATCACAACTGACCTTTAAAAATCTATCTCTTGCTGAGATTTGGTGTAGTATAATAGCCAATATTATTTGAAAAGGTACTAAGATAATCACACTTTTATGAACTGCATTGCCCTGTGAAACTGGATTCTCATCATTTACTTCTACAAATAAAATATATTAAAAGATTTAAGGCATAATCAGATGTGATAATTCAGTCATCTTCTAATAAGCCAGACATTAGATTTACAAAATGAAAAATGTCATTCTAAATAATATTTTAGTATTTATTAGTATCTTAATATTATTTGATGCCTTAATAAAATATGCCATATAACACACAGAGTGGTACCTTAGTTCATAAATTTAATTATTTCCACAATTCTGGTCACAAATAGAATTGCTCTAAACCAAATCACATTTCTCCATAAGGTCAACATTAAACCTAACTGTTGAAGTTGATTTGGTTCTCATTCAGTTTGGTTTGTGACCAGAATTGTGAAAAGAATTAAATTCATGAACTGAGGTACTGCTGTAATTGGTTTATTGGTATAATTTTTATATAAATTCATAAATAGCTCTTTAAATTCTTAGTTTAAGTGGATAATATGACAAATATTGATTGCTACAATTAGTTAGAGAAAGCTCATCAAAGCATTCAATAATTAAGAGGGAAAATGGGTTTTAAGACCATAGGCTTCAGAACTTCTGCAGTTACCAAGCCCACCTTTGTACCATAGACATCTTCTTGCCATAAAGCTGTAGGTTACAACTTAATAGCAAGTAGAAAGTCTGAATCCAGCCTGAAGAATTCAGTGACTTAGTAAGATACAGTCTCAAAATAAATTTAAAAAAAACATGAAAAAGGGCTGGAATATACCTCAGTGCAAAGGCCGTGTTTTCAACCTTCATTACCAGAAAAAAAAAAGAGGTAGCATTATGAATGAATTAAATTTATAAGGCACAAGCTTTCTCAAATATTGTACACAAGTGAAATAAAATAAATCTGTATAATTAAAACAAAGATAGCTTTCTTTGTCAAATGTAATTCATAAATTACTTGAGTTTAGCTTAGATTCATGAAAATAACTAGTGTTACTGTAATAATAAATACATGGGAGATACTACTTTAATCACTCTAAATATAATAAATCATTCTGTGATGTGATATGAGGTATTAACAGTATTATGCCTATTTCACAGTTGAAGGAAACAGATACAGAGAGATTAAGCAACTATATCCCTAAATTTGTAAAAAGAAGGTGACTAGGTGTATTCACCAGTGTAGTTAATGATTTTACACAGACTATCTTAAAACTTTTAAGTAGCAAGGAACTGGATTACAGACTCACAATGCTCAGAATGCCATTTGGTCTTCCGAACCTGTGTGAACTTCCCTCTATTCTATTCTTTGCTTATCCCTGGATTAAAAGTGAAATAACATAAAACAATTGTATGCATAAAAGTGATAACACAACTTTTTGGCTTGCGAAAAATGTGTTTCAGGATGATATCTGAAGTGTGGTTAAAACATACTAATATATTTCAAAAATAAATTTAAAAACTATAAGGATAGTAGATATTTTCCATTTGTTTCACAAGGAATAAATTAGAACCATAAGGTGAAAGATAACTATGAGATGAGCTGGATGGTGGGGAGCGAGCTGTCTCTGGACGGCAAGGATTCACGCGTGTGTGGTGGGCGGTGTGCGCTCAGACACCCACGATGTTCTTTTCACCCCAAAGCCTTAGGAATTCTGGGGTTAGCTCTTCTGTGCATATAATAGTTTTGCGTTTAAACAAATTTTGTCTGATTTACAAGCTGCAGCAAATATTCAGAGCAATTATCTTATTTTAGATTTGCTAATAAAATGGGTATGGGAAGTGGATGAAAGAGGAGAAACAATTCATGGAAAAGGTTTACTTCTCTTACTTCAATGAATTAATTCCTTGATTCAAGAATTTACTTAATTCCCTACCAATTATCTCATCGACACGCTTTCTCACATGTACATGCCTATCATCTATTTCTGGAAAAATCCTTTTTCTAAATCTAATCACTGGTCCTCAGGATTCCTTAATCACTACTACTTAGCAGCAGTTAGCATGTGAATTATCTTCTCATCTGCTACTACTGAACATACCTTCTGTTATCTATATCCCTTTGGAAGACAAACCTGACTGATTTCCCAACTAAACACAAAAGAGAAGCTCTTCCTTTGTTTCAGTTCCTGCTCTCTATTTATTCTTACCTATGCTCATTCAATTCTCAGATGAAATTTCTTGGACAAGAGACCCCCACGTCCACATCTGCTGTTAGGTTTCTGAAGCCCTGTAATGTCTGTGGCCATATCTTTATTGAAACAGCTCTTGCACTCAAACTAATTGCACAGTCAACAGCCAGCTTCCTAATTTCATCATCATCATCATCATCATCATCATCATCATCATCCTTATTGTCTGCAACCTCTCACAGAGCTCTTTTTGCTTCTTACTCGACTGAAAAGCACACGTCTTATTTTTTTAAATCAGTTGAGCAAATTTAAAATACTGTTATAAAATCAAGAGCAAGAAATCTTCATAGCACAGTACTACAATAGGTTGCATAATCATATTGTTTTAATAATTTGATCTATTTTACTCTCATCTTCAAACAGCATTACTCTAGCATTAAATTCATAACACAATGTTTAAAACCTCTTTTAAGCATTTATTTGATAGCTCTCTGCAAGAGATTGGTAATTATAAGCTTCTCACTTTGAGTCTGTCTTCCTAATGATTTTAATGCAGACACAGATTTATGTATCATGATTTTTTCCTACCTAGTTTAGCATAAAATTCATTCATATATACATTTAAGAAATCAAAACTTCCTGAATTTACAGGAAAATTGTTTGGAACGCCTTTAAATACTGTTGACATTTGCCTGGCTTGTATAGCTTTTCTGTCTCCTTTATTTGTTGAGGTATATGAAGTTTCAGCATAGTTCCTGTATTTATATTCTAAGTAGGTGGAGAAAACATAACTACTTGGATAATACTGGCAACTAAAAGCCAGACTTCATTTGGTTTCACATTACATAGACTTTTACAAAGTTTATTCAATATTTCCAGTATTCTTCCATAGAGAAATCATGCCAATTTATTATGCATAATAAAGAAAAACCTTTGGAAGAAGAAATAAAGAGGCATAAATGGAATGGCAAAGATAAACACAAACAAACAAAAATCAGCAACAAGTAGATAATCCAAAAACTGGATAATCTTTCTTACTTTGTTACGGTTGATACATTTTGTCAATCTGAGAAATTGAGCAGTTTAACTGAGTGACCGGGCAGGGAGCCAGGGTCCTCACTGAGTGAGGAGCCTCCCTGAGCCTGTGCAAGACAAGGCCTTGGAGGCAGTGTGATTGCCACACCTGCCCTGGGGGCAGGGTAGAGCCTGCTGACAGCACAAGGGAGGAGAGGGGCCTTGCTTTCCCCTTTTTTGCCCTTGCTGCTTTTTTGCTGTCTTCTGCCACCTTGAACTGTTGCCCCACTACCATGCCAAACTGTCTTGGAGCCAGCTGATTATGGACTGAAACCTCCACAAACTGTGAGCTAAATAAACCTTTCCTTCTTTGATTTTGAGTGTTGAGTATTTTGTCCTAGCAATGAGGGAAAAGTAACCAAGATAGAATTTGGTACCAGAGAACTGGGGTCATTGCTGTGACTGTGTCTGACAATGTGGCTCAAAAGCCTTTGGGAATGGCTTGTGGAAAGTGTTTGGGACGGTGCAGAGATGTCATCTGAAAGAGCAGAGCTGGAACACCTTAGGCTGCTCTGTGTGGGAGGTTGTAGTCAGAGCTCAAAGACCAGAAGGCTGATAGAATAACTGCCAGTAAAGACAAGGTTTCGGAGCTTCCTGCTGGGAAGAAAGACTGCACTGGGTACTGGACTCCAGTGAACACAGAGGACTAGATGTGAGGTTTAGGCCTGTGGAATGAGAGCAAGAAGGAGCTTTCCATGAGAGGGATCTGAGTCCACGAGCAATCAACCACACTGCTTTCAGGCGCTGGACTGGCAGTGACACAGCAGCGGGGGAGTGTCCTGCTGCTGACATACCAAGACTGGAAAGTGGTGGTGACACGTCAGGCTTCTGTAACGTGACTGGGTGCATGCATGTGTGTGTGTGTGTGTGTGTGTTACAACATGGCAATATCCTCTTCTATCCTATTTATGTCACTGTAAACTAAGTAAACTATGTCAATGGCCCCCAAGGAGAAAATATTTTACAATAACAAGCTACATTTTCTAAAATTTGTAAATATAGATGTAAGCATCCTGAGGATATCTTCAACGCTATAGCTAAACAGACTCGGTAAAGACACAAGAAAGCTCTAGAAGCATGCAAACATCACTACGAGACATGACTGCTTCTGCTTCTGACAAATTTGCTGGACCTCTGCCCCTCGAATAGGTTGGAAGCAGTCTCTCATTGGAAACCTGGGAGTGTCCTCTGCTGCTGCCCTCGGCAAGGACACTAGAGTCTCACGCCAGGCACTAGCAGTGGAGCCATCATGGAACTGGAAGAAAGGAGAAGAAGCAGGAGGCCAAGTCCTGCCACTGCCGGCAGACCGGGGTGGGAGAACACGCAGTGCCTGGTGAGGAAGCTGGAGAGGCTCACGGACGGGCGGAGGAACACACACTTCCGTCATCTGAGCGAGGAACTGAAGTTACCATATTTTGTCTTTGAAAGTAAATGTTCCTTACCTCCCTGCTCGTGGTCCTAGCAACAGATCCTAAGGCCCTGTGCATGCTGCGGGTGTCACCCACCACCGAGTGTACGCCCAGCACACCTCAGGCTAGGAATCTTCACCAAGGCCAGAGTCTCTGAGTTCTAGGCATCTATCAGTTCATCAAATCCACAAAACCCAGCTCCATAAAATAGCTAATGACACTTACAAAAGCCATGTGGTACATACTGATTTAGAAAGGTTGAAGGTAACACAAGAAATGATACTCCAGTCAAAATATAAAAAATTTCGTAACCAGATTATGTTAAACGAAATAGACTTAAAAGCAAAATGAAAACATACAATCAAAAAGTAGGCCAACTGTTTCACTTCTGAAAGAATACCTCATAAGAAAGGTTTAATAAACTGAGTCTCTCTCTCTCTCTCTCTCTCTCTCTATATATATATATATATATATATATATATAAACACTTACTAAGAGAATTCTACCTTCTAAGGATTCGGCTTGCCTCTTTTCTAAAAGATTGGATTTGAAAATCTCATCCTGGCTCAGGTACAATGCACAGTACATACAAATATCAACTAGTTAACGAGATACAGGCTTGCTACATACAAAGTGCTCTGTAAATACAAATTATCCTATGAATAGATAATTCAGAATCTGCACTACTAAATCATAGATGGATACAAATAATTCTAGTTAAAATACTTGAATATTTTACTGCTGTATTGCATTATTTCCAAATCAAATATTATTAATGTTGCCTCATGGGCTATTATGAATTCTGTACTTATTTTCATCATACAGCATTTAAATATGGATATTAATCAGAAGTCCCACTTATTCCTTCAAATGCCTGAGCTGGACTAGAGGATTACTGCAGAATATTTACAACAGTCTTCACTGTCTGTTCACAGGTATCCAAATGCCCAGATATTCACTGTCCCATAAACTTGTAGCATCATATGCTGAGACATAAAAATTCTTTTATGACAAGATAGCCCCCAAATTATACCTATATTGTTGGTAGGAGTAAAACTAAGCTAACCTCAATAGCCATGAAGCCATTCTAAGAAGTATGAGTCTAATGGCACAATTTGAAATTTAAGCGGTCCTCTGGAGATACATAGCACTCCCTGAAAGCATAAAGGATTTATTTGCCTTTCATAGCAACAAACAATTTTGTTCCATTTTAGGTATAGGAGAACTAAAGAATTACACCTCCACTTCTCATATTTGCATTCATCCCCTGGTACATGTTTTCCCAATTAGTATGGTGGTTCAGAAGGTTTGAATACTGGGTGTCTGACACGAGGCCAAGCCCACTGGAAAAGGCAAGTGTGAACATCAGACTTCATGTCGATAAAGTTAGAGTCTTAGCCTCTGTGCTTCCAGAAAAAGATTGTATCTGTAAAAACAGTTTCAGTGTTAGAGCTCCAGACCATCAGGACTCCAAATCTATCACCTTATAAAGACTGGAAGAATCAAGAATATTTTCCACTTATGTCAAATACAACCATGCACTGAAATTGAAATCTTAGGATTTTCAACAGTACTGTATAGTGCTTATACTGTTTCTTCCCACTGGCATTTAAAAAAGTGTAATTTTGAAAATGATATTGTGTTACAAAAGAGCTTTGAAATGGTTCACTGGCCCTCAGACTGCAGCTTAAAACCTTGATGTTTATTGAGACACTCGCTAAGTCTTTGGTCTTTTTGCCCATTTTTCTGTCATTCAAACACAAAAGCACCAAAGGTGATTTCATTAAGAGATGTGAAAATAATCCAAGGCTTTCCAAGTGTAATAGTCTCAAGCAGTATAAATCAATATCATAATTTTAGGTTCTATTATATTAGAAAGAAAAAACAGACCTCTCTGGTTTAGTCAGAGAGTAAGATTGATGAAATGCCTTTCAACTTCTTCCCTTAGATTTTTCATTTTTATCAATCATTAGTCTTCTCCTGATTACCTGAACTAGAAACATCAAACAACAAATTAACTTGAGTCTTTCCTTGCATTTTCCTCTAGTCAGAAACACGATGAGAACTTTCCACTGCTCTGTGTGAAACCTCTCCTACACCCTCACTTCCGGTACCTACAGTGGCCTCCTTAGTCTTGTCCTGCGTCATGTTAGGGAAGAGCAATCCGATAGTCTCTCCTGTCACCCTTCCCTTTTCTGCTGCAGGTGCCAGTCCTTCCCTGACACCCAGTTCTCAGCATCTCACTCTCTGTCCACTCACACTGCAAGTTCCAGCTGCTTCTGCCACCCGTGAGCATTTTCTGAGTGACCGTTTTACCTCCAAGTCTCTTCGCTGTATTCGCCACTACAATTTCCAAAGACACTGTCATGCAATTTATAAGTTCTTCTGGTTGCATACTCCAAAGGAAATTTCTATCAGCCGTGTGATCTTGCCAGTGAGAATAATCTAATTTTTCAAAGTCTTTACTGAAACTTTTTTCCTTTATCCTTTTCAATGAAAACTACTTTTCATTGATCTTAATTTAAAATTTTTAAACTGGGTACCGACGAATAATGAAAAAATTGTGAAATAAATAGAAAATTAGTTTGTCTTTGAATCCATAAATTTGGGTGCTTAGATTCTTTTTTAAAAGTTCTTGTGAACTTCCTCTCGGCTCCCCCACTAACCTTCATGCTTTAGGTACTAGAGACATAACTCCTGGCTCAGCAGTGTGGGAAGATCCGCGTATACAGATACTGTGAGACCACTGGTGCTGCCAAAGTGCTCAACTTTTAAAACTATATTCATAAATGTAGTTCTAACTTTTTTATTGAGGGACCAGCGCAGGTAAAACTTGACTAGATGATCTATATATTTAAGTAATGAAGTTGCTATAGAAGTTATGTACAATTATTCAAATTAAATGCAAGAGCAAAGCCAAGTCACAAACTTACTGGGAAGGGAGGAAGTACTTGATCGAGTCTATTTGTTTGTTTGTTTGTTTTTTCTGGACACCATGTACAGTTGTCATCTGGTACTATCAGTCTTACAGTGGGGACAGCAGATCCACAACTAGTCCGGCCTGACAACTGTATGTCTGAATATGTATTCGCCATTTCAGAATTAACAAGTGTAACATTTACATTACTATTTTCCTCAGTTTTTCCTCACATTTTAGTCAGTGTCAGCAATGAGTCTGAAGCTGTCTGGGCTTGAAACTCCAGTAACTTTTCCTTTTGTCTCTCCCTCCCCCTGGCTAGTACATTATGTGAAGCCACAATGACCAAGTCATATTAATTTTTCTCACAAAATTGTTTTCACTACATTACTTTTTAAATCAGTTGCCACTACTATGCAACTGATAGTGCATAGTAGTGATACTTAGGACAAATCATTTGCCCTCCCCACAATCTTACTAATTCCAAATTCTGCACTTTGAAATATAGTCTCTCTACATTATACCTCTGATGCTACTAACTTCTTCAGAAATATTCTCTTGCTCCTACAGATGTGGAATAAAACTTGAAGTTTCTTAGATTTATTTTACTATCAACCATTCAAGACTCAACATTTAAATTTTCTCTTAGCGTCAACAACCCAGTCCAGATAATCTATCACATCACGACAGCAAATCTCCTATCTCACAAAGTATATTTGTGGCTAAACCATCTTGGATATAGTACTCATCCCTTGAATATGAATAAATTAAAATTTTACCATTTGAAGACCTCACTCATGTGTCTGTACCCGTGAGGTCTCACTAATGTCTCCTCGCACAACATTTTCTCTCATACTAATTTTTCAAACCATAATACCACAAGTGCCTTCTTTCAGTTCCTACCTAAAATTTTGTCTTAAATATTAATGGTTTACATCACTGGTGGAGAACCTATGGCATATGTGTCACTTGTTTTTCTTTTAAAACAAAAGTTGCTAATGCATGCATTTTTTTTTTTTACCTGAACAAAAACTCAGTATTGAGGTTTAACTGCAGCATTGGCACTTTTTGATAAATAAATGGGTTTGGGGTTGCAGTTTAGGCGCTAGTCTCTGAGAAGTTTACCATCACTGGTTTATATGATGGTTTTGTCTCCCATAATATGTGATATGCTCATTGAAGGTAAGACCAAGACTTTCATTATGAAGAACTTCAATTTAATTCTACTAAACTTGTTTTATTTTTACAGGAGATCTCTCTAATAGTGTATGTTCATAGCAACTAAAACGGGAATCATAAAATGGTGAGCAATCCAGGAGTCTCAATTTATTCATGAGAAATACATGTAAAGACAAATAATATATAGTACTAGTAGGCCAGTAATGTTCACTTCTAGATAAGCACATTAAAGTTCTGCTTCTGGATTAAAATCTCAAACACATTATTTTAGCAGGGGCTAGATTTAAGTGGTACATTAATACCCAGTTATTGGTGACATAATCTATTGATGCATAAATTAAACCACTTTGCAGTCATTATCACTGTTATCTAAATACCCAGAGAGCCTCAAGAGCAACAGCATTGATACCTTGGCTCCGTGACACATTCCTCCTCTCTTCCTTCCCATTCTTCCCTTTGTTTCTCTTCCCTACCTTTTGTGGACCTGGAACCGATTCTGCAGGATCAGTGCATATACTACGCATCACATATTTATGTCACAAGGCTGATTTTCTGCGAAACACAGGAAATCACCATGCATTAAGACTAGAAAACCAAAACAGAACTAAACCTGCATGAGGCTTTGGCACCGTGAACTTGTTTGGACACCATCTTGAGCAGCCCCCTGGCTTCAAGCTTCATGCTAATGAACTCCCATAGTAAAACTCCCACCGACCAGTGCCATGACAACCTGTGTGACAACTCCTGGAAATACCCAGCTATGATCAGTCCAGGGGGAGGGAAAGGTGGGAATTTTAGACACATAATGATGTCTTCCTGAAGAAATCATAAATATGCCACCTGAGCCCTCCTCAAATCCTAATAAAACATACAATCTCACTTCCTTTATAGCTTAATTGGGTTCGGGGTGGGAGTACTGACTAATGAGATCTTGATTCCTGGTTTCTGCGTTTCATTGGGCACTGAATAAACTCCTGCCTCTTTGAATGGTCTGTGTTGTGGTGATTGACTCTACTGATGAATGTTTACAGAACGGAGAAGGGTAGTGCAAAAAAAAAAAAATGGTAACAGTATCTCTAGCTACAGAAGGAAGTTGAGAAATCTAGTACAATGCTGGAGGTGTTTTAAATTATCTTTTACTAACCAGTGCAGCACGCATTTGTCTTGTGAAGAACTTTAGCTAACTGTGAGACTCCCTTCCTAGCTCCACTTGGAAACAGTCTGAGACTGAGGTCAGAAGCATATGCTCAAGGCAGGCTGCCATGGCTGGCGTTCATGTTCAATTCTTCCAGCAGCTGCATGGCAGGGCCTGCCAGGCTACCTAGCCCCTCTGCACCACCATTTTCCCATCATGCATTAGAAACAATGATTACACCTTTATCATAGCCTTTCTGTGAAACTAAATTAACCAATATCTATCTGAAATAATTTAGAAAAAGGCAATAGATCAACACACATATTGTGTGTGCACATATATGTGTATGCCTATTATATCATGCCAAAATTCATTAAATAATTCCCTACAAACTTTTTATCATCTTGAAGTACGCACACTTTAATAATTTCTATTTGCACATCAGAAACTTGAGGAGTAGAAAAGAATTTACCTCATTTAATATGACTCTAACTCCAAGTTCTTCAGATCGCCTTTGTGCAGACACATGCACCATGCACTTTTGACTGTGCTTATGAATAGAATGTAATTTACCATTGTATTTTGAATCTGAAGAAATATGTTCTCCAAATAATATCCCTGGGGGCATTATTTTATAAATACCTCGCATGTTTATGGATAGATTTGAAAATGCCATTGGAATGATTTTTCATCTCCACTACTTTTTAAAAATGTAGACAAAACAAATACAGCTATACATACAAAATAATAAAAGTCTATAATTTCGCCAGTCCTATTCATTTACTATAAAATTAAATTGAAATGCAAATGAAAGTAATAGGCATATAACTGTACAGATTTTAATTTGCATATCTAAAAATAAAGCATAAATTCTACTATTAGTGACAACAAATGTAATAAACAAGTATTTTATTAGCATTTAGTAAAGAAGAGAAATTTGGATTTGATGAAGATGACAGAAATGAATATAAAACAGATATAAATGTTTTCATATGAAACCAGCCCTGGAAACACATGAGCATTGTTTTATTTTCCCCCTAAAATCAGCAGTGTGCAGTATACCTTCAAGCCAAATTGCCATTCTTTCTGCTATAATTATGCCCCACTGTTGATACAGCCTTTGTGGTCCTGGCCACAGGAAATCTTGAATTTTGCTGTGGACCAGCAGGTAAAGAGCACACAGTGAGACTGGTGAGAACGAGGTTCAGGGGCTCATTTAATGCAAAACTGCTGACAAGGAGATCTAAACAGAGGCTTCTCATGCTTAGAAGCTCCACATTGTCCTGAGAGCCACAGAATTCTCATTCCACAATTTCCTGTGTCACCAGGAATGGTGCACACAACACGGGCCTTCCTCCTGGGATGGTGAAAGCTTCCTCACTACTTGCCATTTAGTTACGATACCAAGTAAAAGGGACTAGGAGTAAATAATGCAACAAAAGTTCCTGAAAAAGGCATATGAAGAGTTATTTAAGGAGACACACGTAAAAGGATACTAGAGTTTGAGTAAAAGTTTGAATAAAAATTGAGTTTGTGCTTTCCCGAATAATATATTTAGAGGCTAAACCAGCATTGTTTGAATGGGAAAATCAAATAGTTCGAATTTCTAACTCAGAGATAGTAAAGAAAATGGAAAATTATGATGTATATAAAGAGTCAGATTTTTCAACCTAAAAAGTGTTACATGTGCTTTCCGGAAACAAAACTTTAATAGAATGGTGTACAAAACGTGTGAAAAGTGATATAAACCGCCAAAATATAGGATACTGTAAATCTTCAAGTGGGACCTATTTAGTAATTATTGATAGACAAATTCAATACCATTATTTGTATCTCAGATAAGCAATTGATTAAAAAATTTAATAACAAGAAGTAGGATAGGAAAATGAGACTACTACATACAATTGGTAGAATTCATAACCGATAGTTATGATCTGCATATCAACTGGCAGCAAAGTCATAAAAATGTGTATTACCCTTGTTCCACCAATTCAGATTCTAAAGATCTAGGTTAAGCTAATAGAACAATAGATACAGATACTGTTTGCATACTGTTTCTATAATACTGATTTTTAGTACTTCACATGCATGTAGCAGAAGACGAAGTCCAGGCCCTCGCCAAGGTAAGGAACTGACGAGAGAACCACCTCCCGAGAATGCACCATTGGCCAGCACATCACCACCGAGGCAAAGCGAACCCAGAGGATGGACGTCTAGCCCACCACGCAGGGAACACGCCCTGCTGCTGGGCAGTGAGGGCTAACAATTTATACACATAAAGAACAAAATAAAAGATAATAGGAAGTAGGGAAACGACTTTTAAATGGGAAAGGGAACAAGAGATGGAGGGAGAAAGAGAATGGAAAAAAGTGAAGAAAGTAAATGGAAACAGAGCTTTTACGAACGACAAGGGGGCCAAGAGTCGAAAGGAACAGGGAGAGATGGAAACAGCAGAGGAAAAAAAGGAGGTAAGAGGTGTTCTGGACATGTACAGACTCCCATGATAAATATAATCAGTACGTACTGCAGACATGTACTAATACAAAAATTGTAAAATAAACAAAAAATTTGTGTGAAAAGTTTTAGACTAAAAATGTCAGTGGGTTTGCACTACCTGGTTTACCAAGTTCCCATTGGCCATACATTCAAGTCACAAGGGTTGTAAGTGGGTAGAGCGCCAGGCCAATGTGAGTCCATTTCATAAGAATATAGCTTCATTTTGAGTCCCAACCAATTCCCAAAAATAACTTTCTCAAAAATATGAGGTGTTGATAACAAAAAGTTAACCACATGGGCATAAGACCTGGGAAAGAACAAAAGCAGAGATAGCAGAAATAGATCTTTAAAGGCACCAAGTACTAGATCTACCACATAGACTGTAAAATAACTGTGCTTATCACTTTTAATGCAATTACAAAAAAGACTGAAAATATCTGCAGGGAACAGAGAATTACAAAAAGAATGCTATATTTTTTGAAAAATAAGTTAGATTTAAGAATGAAAATCATAAGAATTTAAAATTAGCAACTCAATTACAAATATATAGGTAGATTAGAATTAATGCATTGAAAGACATCAAAAGAACTTGTCAAGTACAAAGCACTTAACTGAAAGAAAAATACAAGAAGAATGAGGATGGATACAGAGATGATAAGCTTACCTGTTCTCTAGGAATAAAGGAGGGACAGAATGTGACATTTAAACAGGTAGTTATCGAGGGTTTTCAAAACTGCTGAGTAAGGAAAACTTTTTAAACCATCCAGAAAAAAAAGAGTATGATTTCTTCAAGGAGCAGGTTAATACTGAGTTTAGTGGAATCCAGCAGACATTAGAATGATATATCCGCTGTGCTGAAAGAAAATGAGTGTGAATCTGGACTTCAACACCTGAGCTAAAATCTTTCAAAAATGAAGAGAAACAAAGATAGTCTCAGGCAATTGAAAACTAAGATTATTTGTCAAAAGTCTATTTCCACTAAGAAAATTTCTGAAGAATGTGTTTCAGGCAGAGGCCAGAGACACAAGGAGTCCAATTTTAAATGTAAGGATGAGTGAAGAATACATCTATAAGCTGAGACAAGTAGACACTGTATAAATAAAACTGAAAAAGGAAAACATAAGAACAGACAGATGAGAAGGTAGTGTGAGATCCAAAAACTCTACATTTCTTATGTTTTCCAATAAGAATATAAAGGTAGATTTTGTGAAGACAGTGTATGTGTTTAATTTCTTCATACCGTTGCTAGAATGAGAAAGGAATTATTTAATTCCAAAGAAAAATAGAAATAAATAAATGGTATAAGGGTAAACATAATAGAAAAGCAAGAAATGAAAAAAACAGAAAAATTAGAAACAAATATGAAGGATAATCTAGCAACGATTGATCTAAATACAGATATATGAATACAAATGAATTAAATGTACCATTAAAAAACAAAGATCTCAGGACAGACAGGAACAACACAAACCTAATACCGTGTGGACACCCTGCTCCGGAGACAGAGATGTCCACAGCACAAAGTTACAGAAATGTTGAAAGTGAATTTTGTAATAATCATAAAAATCCAAACTCAAAGCAAGCTGACTTAGCAATCATCATGAAGATTTAAAAAAAAACCTTAAGAAAAAATTATTAGATAAAAACTGATATTTTTACAAACTGTAACAATTCAGTTCACTGAGAAAATACAAGATCTTTTAAATGTACTATATATGTACTTAATAACATAGGTGCAATGTTTTCATTTTACCAGTGAAGTATTTCTGGAGACTAAGAAAAATAAAAATCTGCAATCTAAGTGATAAATTTTTGTCATAAGCAAAAACTGAAAATATATATATATATATACTTAATAAGACAAGGACAGTAGTACCTCAGTTCAACAATTTAATTCCACAATTCTGGTCAGAGGTAGCACTGCATTATAAAAATACAACATAAGCAACTTTGTTGACATTGCAAAAGCAGCAATTACAGAAGAATGAGGCAGAAGCATCAGTCTCCTTCAGCCGCGTCTATCTTGCTGATCTTTTTGATAATTTTTCACACTGGTAAAACTTGACGTGTACATATGAGAAAAAAATGAAACCGAGTCTCTACTTTGTATCACACATTAAAAATCAAAATGTGAAAGGAGGCAAATGTGGTATTTAGCACAGAATGAACAAAAACCATTCTCATTATCGTAATCAACTACAAAATTTCTTAAACTGCAAACCGAAAGGGTAAATTGCACCAAAATAAGAAACTTCTCATCTTCAAATGAATCCATGAAGAAAGTAAAAAGATAAACCATACAATGAAAAAAAAAATCATCAGCATATACACCTGTCACATCACTAATACCCAGCACCCACGCATACTGTCTGTAAAACTACGTGTAAGGACAGACCAGAGAGAAGAAAGGCTCAAGTCCTAGACAGGTACTTCACGCTACAGGAAATCTACAGCTACAGAAAACGTAATACACACACAGTTTGATCTCCTGAATGATAAAAACACAATTGTAACGTAATGATTCTATTAAGCAACCAACAGGGCAGAAAAACGAATGTCAGACTGACAACACAGAATTTCCTGAAGACGTGGAACAGTGAGATTCACACGGACGCTGACGGTAGTGGAGGGCCTTAGTACCGTATTTAGGGAGCGTTTGGCCCTGGCCTGGGGCCCGCCTGGGCCGTGGAGGAAGATGACCTGGAGAAGACTATTAGCTGTGACTGGGAAAATGATTAGGAAATGTTCTCAGCGTGACGCAGGCAGACGTGTTCCATAATGATAAACAGTCTGGTGACCACAGCTGAGGCAACACGGAAGTCAGGAAACACACTGAACACCTTGACCACCTCCCAGAATGCTGAGAGCGGGCCAGTGCTTGGATAATGTGTGGATAGAAATCAACCTAGGAAGAACGCCACCTCGATTTATCGATTCATTGATTTATTGATTGATTGATTTTTTTGTGGTTCTGGGGATTGAACCTAGGAGTGCTCTGTCACTAATCTATACCACCAGTCTTTCTGTATTTTATTTTGCATCAAGTTCTCAATAAATTGTGCAGACTGGCCCCAAACTTGCAATATTCCTGTCTCAGCCTCTGGTGTAACTGGGATTAGAGTGGTGGAGGCCACTGGGCCCAGCCTCAATTTGTTTCTGCATCAAATGGAAGTGAAGAGCATATTTTACATTAAAGTTATATAATTTAAAAGCTCCAAATTGATAAGCTCTCATAAAAAGTTGTTGAGTAGCTTTTCAATACACGGATAGTCCTGCAACATTCATTTAGCTTTTACAGACAATAAAAAGAGGATAAATTATGTATGTTTCCTATGCTTTAGGAAAGGTCAACAATAAAATTGTTTCTGTTAAAATTCCAAAGCACTTTTCTAAAGTTCCAGCTCATTGCAGAGCACCCCAATGTAGAGCAATTAAATGAGGAGATTCGCATGACAGAAATCCCTCAGGCTGGAGTGCAAAGTCAATCAGAACACGCGGGGCTGGGTTCTTCTTTGCCATCTTTCTGAAGCCACATAGTAGGCCGCTGAACCTCCCCCAGAAGATCCCCGAGACTCAGTGCAGAGCTGATGGAGGATCCCGAGACGGCTAACCCTCCACGCCACCTTGACTGAGCTGCCACTCAACAGCAGGCCGGAACACCACACAGGGCACGAGGACAGCCCGAGAGGGGTCGCCCCCTTTCTAAGGGCTTTAGTCACACCTGGGGGTCTTCTGCCTCTCAGATTTCACAGTGCAAACCTGAGCTGTAGTGGGTCTTAAATCTGGCAACTGCGGGCTGCCACGCACCTGTGGCTTTCCATGTCTCCCGAAGGGTGCCCACAGCTGCCGTCCCTGAGGGATGTAACAGTGTGAACCAGGCCTTAGGACAGGGCATTTTATAGAAAGATAATCTTTGCTCCAGAGCTCTGACAGACACAGAGGGTGCAAGGCCTTCGTGCTCTGCCCCTGCGCATCTCTTCTGTTCATCCATTGCCCAGAAAACCTCCCACCATCCTCTTCAGCTTCCTGGTCTGGGAGCAGCTGCCCCGGCTGACCCAGTGCGTCCTGTTCTTTCCTTTTCCCTGCCTTACGTGATCCCTGACACATACAAATAGATACAAGTGTGAGAATTATCACGAGAAAACCCATGCAATAATTTAGTAAACCCCTACTACACGCCAGGCCCTGGGTGGAGAATTGTAACACCGATGATCTCATTAATATTCAAACAATACCCACTGCACAGCTTGCTACCATTCCAATTCTTAAAACTGAAGAAAAGGAGACTCGCAGTGAGAACACTGATGGCAGATCACGCAACAAACAATTGGCAAAGCCGGAATCTGATGGCAGGTAATCTTATTCTCAAGGCAACTCCTTAACGGCTCTGCTATTAAAGTGTCATTTAGAAATTTACCATAAAGACATTGCAACAGGTATGGTATGGAGTGTAAGTGGGGCCTGTCTTTCCTTGGCCATCGAGGGTGCAGGCTGACCTTCCTTGCTTTTGATTTCCTACTAGCTCTCTAACTCATCCCCATCAACAGTAGAGAAGCTGCCACTGTGTTCTCCAGCAGGGTCTGATGAGTGAAGGTGAGGACGGAGTCTCAGGACTCAAATCAGCCAGGGGGTTCTGTAGAAGAGTTCAGCCCTTGTGGCCAACCCTGGCTTTTCCTCAGAGCAGGAAGAGGAACAGAAGAGAAACTATCTGGGAGCTTGACTGGGCTCTGGGCTCAGAGATAGGGTGTAGGGAGAAGTAGGTACCAGAGTGCACTGGCCGAGGGTGGGGAGTGAGTCAAGCCAGGCAGCCTGGCCCCCATGGAGTTGCCAACCCAAGAAACTGCAGACGCCCAATGGGAGACCAAGCACTGGGCACAGCTGTGCTCGGGGCAGACCACACGGACAGTCAGGTACTAGGCACACAGTGAAGACACTGCCTTCAAGCCCCTTTCTGGGACTTGGAGCAGTGCAGGAGGAAGCAGCAGCCATCTGTGAAAAGGGGTTTCAAATGACTGAGTTAATTTAATCTTGACTCTGAAATTTAAAGGAAAAAAAAAGACAAAAAAGAAAATTCACTAAAAAAAATTGGAATTTTCTATTGCCAAACAAAACCTTGAGCTCCGATTCAAGAAAATTACTATATTTATAAAGGAGCATGACATTTTATGTCTCTGATTTTTGTGCATCTTGTTCTTATAAAATATATAAGGACTATGTTACTGTTATGAAAGCATTATGAACTGTCATAGGAATGAACACTGCAGATCTCGTTTCTGGTAGGCACTGTTCTGTAAACTTTCTTGTAAACAGTCAAATTTGCATACATAATCACATCCCTGTAAGCACATGAACTCAACAGCAGCAGCGGCAGGAGTACAGAAAGCTAGGCGACCGTTTATGTGTGTGTGTTTGCACTGCATTTACATACACTGAGCAGAAAAATCAGTGAATATTTACTAACCAAACTGTTGTTAATGGCTCAAAGCAGCGGGAGTACAGGAGTTTGTAGGTTTTTGAATTTGTCTTTGTACATCTCTGAATTTTGAGTTCTTTTAAAATTGTGCATTATGTTTACAACAGACATGAATACCGAAAGCCTTCTGTCTACCTCCTTACACAGCTGGACACTTAAGAAGTATTGATCGAGTGCTTGCTAAGTTCTAGGAGCTAACAAAACAATGTTTGTTAAGAACTTCCTAAACTAAATTAATATTCTAAGAAGAAGAAGAAGAAGAGATAAACATCATGCCACAGTAAAGAGTGCTTGCTATATGGGAAATGAGCTAGGAACTAGGAACAGGGTTGGTCTTCCACATGGGGCAGGCCAGGGAGGACAAAGAAGGTCTTGGTGATAGGAGGATATTTTCAGAGCCTGGAAAGGAGAGAAGCAGCCTGAGGACACGTCAGGAAGAGCGCGCCAGGCAGCAGGAGGAGGGCATTTGAAGGCAGCGTGACTGCTTCAGCGAAGGGAGAGCAGTGAGGACTGAGTGGCCTGGACAGTGTGACCAGGGCCGCTCAGAAGACGGATGAAGGCAGAGCAGATCATGACAGCAGTGGCAGGAGACTTTGGTTCACCACGAGATTCTATACAACTCGAGCTGAGGCTGTTTTGAATTTTAAACAGATTTTGTTTTTTAATCAAAGGAAGACTAGTTTGTAAAATGATGAAAACATATGACATTCAAATTTCAGTGTCTGTCTATGCATTGTATTGCAACATACCCACACCCACTTCTACTTTCCTGTCATGATGGCAGACACAGAGATGGTGGGGTCCACAGGCACAAACGTTTGCTGTCTGGATTTTCACAGATGGGAAGTTTGACAATGCTAATGTGCAGCATACTGCAGTGGAAGGACCCTCACCTAAACCGCGATGTGCTTCTAGAGGACTGAATGGGGCCTGACTTGCATTTTTAAAGCACTATACTATAAGCTATGGGGCAAATATTCTGTTGGCAACAAGGGCTTGGCTTTCTTGTAGACTTTTATGTTTGTATCCTAGCATTTTGCTCTAAACTAATAATGTTTACTCATCCAAAACTGAACAGATGAGAATATACAAGTTGAGAATAAGTAACGTTTTTGTTTGTTTTAACCTCAGTAACTGTAGCTTTCAGAATTCATCACAGTTAGTGCATACATACTAAATAATTGTTGAAGAGCTAATGCACTCAAATTAATTTCTGGAACTGGGATGCTGGTAATTTCATTTCTGATTGTCTTTCCATGGCGTTCTATTATTAATATGTTTCTTCTCTTGTAAAAATTTTTGTGAGGCTCCATCTCAAAATTATGCCCTCGAATTAAATTTATAATTATCTGGGTCTATACATTTGATACACATGAGTTAGAGAACCCTTCTTAACAATAACAAATGTTCTTGGAAATATTCATTAGCTGCCAAGGTTATAATCACACAAGAATAGTTCACACACATTAATTTTCTTTCTTGAGATGAGGACAGCAAGTTAAATTACCATAAAAGAGATCTCGGATTAAATAGAGTGATTTCTTAGTTTTAGAAAAATAGAACCAGAAAAGCTGTCAAATATTCGTATGGAAACCATAATGAAGAAAGGAAGATTCAGTCATGAATTCATAAGCCAACTGGCATGGAAAGAGAAAAAAGAAAACACAAGAGGAGAGAAAATAAAACTGCCACAAATTTGCATTTGATAGTTCCAGCATGAGATCAACAGGAGTTAATCCTGAGGAAGACAAGGAAGTCAATGTAAAAGAAAAAGATCGGGCTGAAGTCCAGCAGGTAAGCTTGCCTGGTGGGCAGGAGGCCCGGTGTCTGCCCAGCCAGCGCGCGGTGGCTACGGACAGGTCAAAGGGGAGCTCCGAGCCCACCCCAGGGTCTCCCCTCAGCCTTCAGCTGGGGTTTCTACAACTTCTGCAGTTAACAGTACCCACTCTCTCAGACTGTCACAGTTGCGCACATTTAATTTTTTCTGGAGTGATGATTTGGGGGTTTTCATTTGTTTCCCCTTGAGCATGGGCTTATTTTATTTAAATTTTCAAATACGCCGGGCGTGGTGGCGCACGCCTTTAATCCCAGCACTCGGGAGGCTGAGGTAGGCGGAGCGTTGTGAGTTCGAGGCCAGCTTGGGCTACAACGCGAGCGAGAGGCCGGCCTGAGCTGAATAGTGCGACCCTGCCTCAAAAAACCAGGGCCAGGAGTTTGGCTCAGTGACTTAAGCGCCTGTCTGGCAGGCACGAGGTTGTGAGTTCAATTCCCAGTGCAGCAAAAAATAAATAAGTAAATAAATAAATTTTCAAATACGCCATCAAAAAGTTCTTGCAATTATTCCTGTTACCTTTTCTAATCGAACTGTACTGACATGCTATAATTTTGATAACACTATTTATTTTTACTTTCCTTTCTTAAGCAATATTTACAAAGATTTTTTTCTGTTGCTCCCTTTAATTCTTTAGTTTATTTTTGTTTCATTAATTTTGTTTCTAATTTTCACATGCCCCATATTTGCACCTTAAAAATATTTAATCCATTATTATCTTTTTCTAATTTTTGAGATAACTAAATCTTAAATGCTTTTGATTATTTTTGTTACTTATTTCTAGCAGTTCCTTTGAAAGCAAGCCAAAATCTGTAAATGCCATAAAATTCTATTTTGAAAAGTAAAATTAGAAACTTTCAAACACTCAGGAATTTTAACAATCCTTTTTACTGTTTCTGTTTAGCAAAATAAAAGGTGATTCTAAAAACTGAATTTTTTAAGGTTGAGATCTTTATGATATATGGTAAAATTTTGCAAATAGTTTACGTATTTTTGAAAATATGCTCTTTGAATACAGAGCTGTAAACACATTGATCAGATCAAACTTACCAGTTTTCTCTCTCAAGTCATTCATGTCCAGACACAATTTTATCTATATAAAACCATGACCATCCTTAATTGATAAATCCTCCACAATTGCTGGGATTTTGCATGTAACAGCTCTCTTATAGTGAATCTGTCTCCCTATCTTTTTATAGTTCTTAATTTCAACCTTCCTGTCTCTGTGTGTATATTTTTAACTTTAGAGGCTTTTAATTGGTATTATGTTACTGGAATTTTCCTTAATCTAATCCATGTGTCATACTTCTTTTCAAATGGTGAATTTATCTTCTTTATATTTATTAGTCTTACTCCCATACTCTAGGTTCTTCTTACACAATCTTTTCCTTCATATTCCTGTTTTTCTCTCCTTATTCTTTCTATTCTATTGATAAAAATTGTGTACTCTCTTTTCATTCTTTGATGAGTTGTGGACCATAGATTTCCAAAGCAGATAGTGTGCTGATTGTTGGTCAAACTCGCCTGAAGTCAGGTGGTACAAACATTCACATGCAGCAAGTCATGGAATTGGTTTGTTACTTAGGAATCATCAACAAGGGACAGGAGACCGCCAGGCTTCAGGGAAAGTGGAAAGCGGCCCCTGTGTGGCGCGGTTTAACCTCGTACGACCCACCTGCACACTAGCCGTGGGTCTCCAGAAAGCAGGCTCTGCTGGGTTATACCTCAGGGACCACAAGACGCTCCAGGCTAAAGCCTTGAAAAATCTCCTATTTCTAGGGAAGAGTACAGCTCTGTACTGTCCTGAACAGCCCTTCTTTATCTCAGGATGCTGTAACCTCAGTTAATTCTAGTTATTTTGTAGAAAAACAAGTGGATAAAGAGAAACCTGGGCCCAAGACCATCCAGAGAAATGTCCAGCAATATCTGGTAGTTTTGCTCAAATTTTTAAATTGCATGTTTGCATTTATTTATTTATTTTTGGTACTGGGGATTGAACTTACCACCTTGCACTTGCCAGGCAGGCGCTTTGCCACTGAGCTATACCCCACCCCTTGTTTATTTATTTTTGAGACAGGGCCTCCTTATGTAGTTTACACTGGCCTTGAACTCAGTATATAGCCCAGGCTGACCTTAAACTCACTGTGATCCTTCTGCGTCAGCCTCCCAAGCACTGAGATTACAGGAGTGTGCCATAAATTGCCTGTTTTAATATTTGTAAAGGTTTAGGTTTGCAGCATTATATATTTATGCTTTGTGCTTTTTCTGTATTTTTAATATATTTGAATTAATTATTTGCAAACAGCTAAGGACTTATTGTAACATAAATGACTAGGAGTTTTGAGAAGTAATAGATGCATTTGGATGAACATACACGTGGGTGCACACATGCACACACACACACACACACACACACACGCTCATCAATAGTACCTAGACATTCACACTTGTGAAGGTCTCCCTGGTATCAGCAGTTGCAGAATGACCTTTCTGGGTAAAACAACCATACAACCATGAACTAAGCATCTTGCTAAGGCGGTGGAGCCTCAGGTGGAGAGACCTGCAGAAGGTGGGGAAAACATCTGAAATTCAGCACAAGGAGTTAGGTCCATAGCAGAAGAAAAATTCTGGGAGCAATAGTGCGGGAAATTGGCTTGAATGTTAGGGCATAGTGAAGGAGAGAGATGTTCTGATGCATGACTCCCCCAGAAACGCTTCAGTGGGAATTTTGAACTTGGGAAAGAACCCAAAAGGGAGCTGGGCTTGGAGGTCTTTCGTGTACCAGGACTTTCCGGGATGCTGAAGTGGTTCTGGTGAGATGTCATCACTTGCGACTGGAAGAAACAAAGCAGGGGGAGAATGATTCATCTTTCCCAAAATTACTTCACATAACAGGAATAGCCTAGAATAGCAAAAGCAAAAAACGAAATAAAACAGAACAAAAACCATCACACAAAGGAGAATCAACATTACAACACATGAACAATGAGAACCAACAGAAAAAACAGATACCCTAAAGTTTGAATTGATCAATATATAATTCTTTCTGTAGATATATATGTAATGTTTTGCGAAGAAATATTTACCAAAATAAGTATATAATAGAAACTATAAAAAGATGAGCACTGGAATTGACAAACATTCTTTAAGGTAATAATTATATTTTGCAGTATTTGATAAATAGCAATTGCAAAATATTGAGAGCTAATGAAAAACACCTGTTAACCTAGAATTGTCCATCAGCAAATTGTTCTTTCACGGAAGAAAAATAAAAACATTTAGAGATTAAGTAGATACTAAGGGACTAATCTCTAAGAGATCTGTTCTAAAGGTAATATTAACTACAGTTCAAGAAGAATGAAAATGATCTGAAAACAGTTGCAAATGCTAGAAAGACCAAAGACCAAATGAAACAAACACAAAGAATACTCCATAATGCTGAACTCGAAATCACTTAAATCAGAAATTAACTAAGAAGTAAATGAGTTGCATTTAGAAATTGAAAAACAGACTAATGATAAAGAATGAATCAAAGAACAATTCTAAAGACTTACAACTGAATAGTAAAGATATTAGATAAAGCCTTAAAATGGGGTAGTTATATTATGTGCTTTGTTCAAGAAATAGGAAATACAAAACTCAAAATAATAAAAATAGTAAATATCTTCAAGAGATCTATAGACCAGTCAAAACGCTTATACAATTTTTAAAGTGGAATTTGATAATTTTATTCTCAACATTTTTGTAAAAAAGTAACAAATTGAAAATAACCAAGACATTTCAAGTAGATATTAAATCTTTTGATGATATCATTTATCACTGCAATTACTAATGCTGTAGTTCCACAGTTGCAGCACCTTCACCCAAACAACCTAACAGTTGGAAGAGCAGAAGGGAAATGAATTTAGTTCTTTGATGACATTTTAGAGAAAATACGTCAGCTTTGTGAAATTGAAGCATATACTTACATATTCAAGTGTTACCTAAATTTTTTGAAAATAGTTCCATGCTTTTAAAACATACATGTTTACCTTGGAGAATTAAAGTGAATTATTCACACTATTTCCAAAATATAGTCTGAACAAACATGTTCTAATACAGACAGACTCAGAGCCTGAAGGAACTAAACAGTATCTGTGACACACCTGTCACATAGAGGAAACTGCACTGTTCATTTGAGTGTCTTGGTCACGACTGAGAGACAGCACTGGTCTTACTTTACTGTTTTATCTTATCTGGATGGTGTACCACACATAGATAAGCATGAATATTTTCTTATTCTAGTTTGAGATGAAACTGTATTACCCTAGGATTGACCAAGGCAGGTTATGGGGACTTCTGAATATATTTTTACTAATAGAAGGAAGTTAATAAACTTCACCCAAGAACAATAATTCTTGGGTAGACAAATAAAGGTGTAAGGGAAGGCAATTTGGAAGGGATTTTAGTATGGGTCTCACAGATTGCCTCAATTTAGTGTCTGGGTCTACACAAATCTTCTGTGATTAAAACTTTAGAAATGCTCAGTGACCTCTGGCTTTATCATCAGTGTGAAAAATTGTCCATAGAATTGCGGAAGCGGCGAGACAGGTGGGAAGGCAATCTGCAGCTGAGACAGAAGCCCCAGGGCCCCGTTGGGGCAGGATGGCCGGAACAGGACTCATGCCGCTGAAATTGGAGCGTGCTGTCTGCCGTTCAGCACCACGGACAGAGTCCACGCCCGGAAACATGTTGGCAGATTGATGTGAATTCCCACATCAATAGTGGCGCCTAAATTTTCAGGAAAACAGTGCAGCACGATATTTGCTGGACACTCAAAGGACCTAGCGCATCTAACCAGGAGCCCCAGAAAGGAGTAACAAGCGACAAAAATAACAAAGATTATAAGGATAAGGACTGAAGCTTGGCTCAGAATCCCTCAATGAGCAGATGTGTGACAGATGGCCAGATTTCACCAATAGTAACTTTTGGTTGTGAGAAAGGATAGGGTGAAGAGTGGGTGGATTTCACAGGTAAAGTCAGAGCAGGAGAAAGCCTGCCTTGAGCCCTTAATTCCTACTCTTTTGTAAGGCAGTAACAAAAGGCGAACTTGGAAAATTTCCTTTTCAGCTGTATATTGTCCCTCGAATTGACCTCCTACTCTTACTTGGTCCTTCCATCACAAGATTCTTTAACAAGCAAGGTTCTTAAAAGATTATTCCACTATTCATAGGCTCTTGCTGGTTGCTTTTTCTTCACTTCTTTGTTCTCTTCAGTTTGAATTCTAATTTTACCATAGCAGGAAAACTACACAGGATTATCAATTACTTCCTCTAGTTGCAAAATATTTGATAGTACCAGTTCACTTTGTATACCACATACTAATTTGAATCATGACTGTCTCTTCCTGTCGTGTCCAAAAACCCCATCCTAATACTTCCAGCTCATTTTGGGCTGCAGGACACTCTTTTCAGGTTTCATTTCAGGTTCCTCACACAGCGGACTGTCTCTCCCCTTGCTAGCACACCTCCACAAATGTTCTGTCTTTGTATTTCCTGATGTTTTTCTGCTGTGTGATACCATCCACACCCAAGATTTCCATCACCACCTCCATGCCAATGACCAGCACCTTTTACTCCACAGACCCAATCTCTTACAATTTAAACTTTTATGTAACAAGTGGAGCTGCAACAATGAACTTAAATGATTTATTCCTTCACAGAATTACATTGTAGTCTATCAGATAATAAAAGGTACTGGTTGTCTTTGCTTCTATATTTCAAAGGTACCTCAAATCAAAATGGTACCTATGTAGCTCACTGTCTCTCCTCTTCACAGAAACCAGAATATGCTATAAATTTCAACATTCATATAAGCCTTGAAGCTGTGTTTCCTGGATCATATTCACTGTGGACACTGATATTTGTATTAATCCACCTGAGTCTCTTTCATAGCTTCCCATCTCATCAATAACTTCACCCTGTCCCCATTCACTTATCATTTAATGATGCACTATTTATTTATTTATTTCTATGTCTCAAACGTGATCATTTTTTAATGGTTGAAATCATTTCTGGTGTCCACTATTTCAAGACTAGTCTCATTGTATTGTATGCTGATACTCATCTTGGGGAAAATTTTCCAAGCATATAATTCAACCCATCAGATCTCCATGCATAATCTTTATTTCAATCTACAGCACTCGCAATTTCCCCGGTAGAAAAGCAGTAGTGGTATATGTCTTTGAGAATTGTGATTCTTCAACCTGGAAGGCCCTTTCTTGCCACCATCCTGGAGTGCAATTTTAAGTACTTTAAAATCAGCTTTGTGTTTGAGGAAAGTAAGGGCTCATTACTTTCTGATAATGTTATTATGGTATACATCACATTATGCTCCCTTCAGTCCCAAGCAGGACATAAACTGGCTTGAGTTTTATTTATTTATTTGTTGCCTCCACTTACTAGCACAGAGCAAATGAACACCTGATAGATGAACTACAAGTTCTCTTTTAAATCTCTGCTAACTCATTTTTTAATTTTTAAATTTCAATGCAATATAAAATGTCTTCCAATTCTTAGAAAGTAAATTTTATAAACAATTCTTTTGCAGTGTTCTAGAAACTTAAAGTATTTTGGGGAAAAATATATTGTTTGCAAAACTTAGTAAGTCTCAGGTCTGAAATTAAAATAACTTGTACTATATTCAAGGGGAGTAAATTTCCTTGGAAGCAATATAAACAATTCAAGTTTTATAGACTTACATTTACCATTCAGAAAGAACCACTACTAAATTATGTAGTAAAGGAATTAAGAAATAGCTAACCAGTTTTCTTGGAATTTTATTAACTCATATACTGCAAGAAACATATCCTACAACTTTATTTCTTGAAATTCCTGGAAACATCTGGCAGGTGAATGTCTATAAATCCCACTACACAACATCTTCTGGATTCTCAGTGTCATCCAAGGGATCATCGTGAGATGAGACTCCCCTAATCTAGTTTGTCTGATGCTGTCATTCATACAGGGTGTTAGTAATGGACAGACTGAAGCACGAATTATTAGAAATTTCTGGTTGCATTATAAAGTGTTAAGACTTATATGCTTATTTACATGCATTCAGCAGTGTGATTAAAAGATGTGCTTAATATTGCTATTGTTTACTAGCAAATGATACTATTTTATTCCTTTTACGTGTGATGTGTAATTCTGGTAGCTTGAAATTTGAATAAAATGAACAAGGGCTAGAAATTCTCTTAAATTCGGTCAAGTGTCGGTGACAACAGCGTATTCTGAGAGCAGCACCGGCAGGTTCTTCTGTCTTTGTGTGAACATCGCGGTGCATCTGCACAAGGCAAGGGGCCCAGGATTCAGGACCTGCTGTTTTCTCAGGGGCTCATCACCACGTTTACAGCCCACAGCCGGCTGAAGTGTCATTCTATAGTCCAAGCGGTATTTAATGAAAATTACTGCCATTAATTTAGGAAGTTTTAAAAAGAAATTATGTTAATATATTTTCACTGGCCATCAACCTATTATCTTCAAGTAAATTTTGATTCCAAAAGACTAGTGATAGGCACTGTATAAAGCATAGTTGGCAGATTTCAGAAGGAAAACCTGACTAGGAATATTTAGCACAGCACTATGAAACTGAGTAAAGCATAAAGCAATATTTAATAACTATTGGCAAATTCAGGGAAACAGTTTACAGAGGAATGTGAAATCAAGGTTAAAAAGAAGTTTAAAACAAAAGCTCATACAGACACGAAGACTTGGGTAAGAAATGCTCTGAAAAACAAACAGAACATTTTTTCCTGATAGGTTAAAATGTAGAGAAAACAGTACTTTTGACAATGGTAAAAGACATGTGGCAAAAGAGATCAAATTATGGAAAAAGAGGAAAAATCACGGCAAACAGTGGTGAAAGGCTTTCTGTCAAAAATAAAAAGCTACTGCTGCCATGTAAGTACCAAGAAAATTTCCACAGATTCAAAATAGAGTAAGTTCATAAGTCAAACCAATGGCTTCATAACGTAATCAATCAAAATAGGGAATATGCAGTTTATGACTAAAAGCGCCTACGGGGACTACTTTTTGTGTCCTGCAGACAGATCTAATTATGCTTCTTGTGCAAATGCTCCAAAGATTCGAGTGTTTTGAACCCAGAGAATAGTAATGATTATAATGAATGACCAGTAAGCAATACCTGCTATATTAAGTACACAAAATTTTGCATCTACTACCTCTTAATTTGTCACAATAACACAGTGAGTTGCTACCGCTGTTCCCTTGTCATAGAGGAGAGATACAAAGATTCCCTTAGGTCTCTTGTGAAGTGATGGAGAAAGGTTGTGCCCAAACTTCCTAAGATTAAACACTGCAACCTGAACCAGTGGTTATATTTAGGTGTTACAGAATCTTTAGAACAGCAGTTATGGGGATCTAATATGTGTTAATTTATGACAGACTTATAGCACTTAATTCTAAAGTTTTCCTATAGAAATATAGTCTGTTATGCAATAACATACATTTATACATCTGTTAAACATAATTATGCTTCCTCAATGGATACACACACTTTACAAAAAGTTGTTTCATAATTATTTGATCTTGACTTAAACCTATTATTTCCAAAATTAAAGACACTTTTAAAATTATACACGTGTGTGTTCTTTAATGTTTCTTTTATGTACTTGGCCCTCACCTAAGGAATGAGTGAATAAACTGCACAGCTAAATTCTAAGCTCCCAGACAGCCCTATAAACCCATTAGTTTTGTGATTCTGACTTGAAGGTTCTCTCTCTATCTCTCTCTCATATATTCTATAACAATATTGTATTTATATGTGGTTTTGTATATATATATATATATGCTTAAATAAAACCTAAAGTCTTTGTAATCATCAGTAGACCTAAGATTCACATCAAATATTACAAACTTGGATACATGTATAAATGTGAAATTCTTGTGTTCCATTGACACTCAGCTTGACCCACAAAGGTATTTCCAATACTTAAAGCTGAATCTCACTCCTTCTTCAGATCTCTGCCTCAATACTTAAGCCTAGATCTGACCTCTAGATTCTTAGGTTCCTTTGTTGTGTTCTCCTGTGTAACCCAGTTTCATCTAATGTACCACTCAAACACTTTTTTTTTTTTTTTGCGGCACCAGGGATTGAACTCACAACCTCGCGCCTGCCAGGGCAGGCACTTAAGGCACTGAGCCAAACTCCCGGCCCGGGTTTTTTTGAGGCAGGGTCGCACTATGTAGCTCAGGCCGGCCTTGTGCTCGCGTTGTAGCCCATCAAACACTTTTTTAATAGTTTGTTTAAGGTTGCATTTGCTACCAAATGTCAAGCTTTTTCTTCTTCATGCTTATGCACCCCTATGTAGGGTGGTTCTTTTAACATATTCTTACTTCATTCCTATCTGTATGCAACTGCTGATCCCCACCACATTTCTGACTCTCACATCATCCTGGGGGGACCTCATTGCTCTGGCTCTGTCCCCACCATCTCAGCTCCAAGGACTGAGTGAGAGGGGAGGAAGGATGCAGCCCAGGGTGGCATGAAATCTATGCCATGCACGTGTATTTTAAAAACTGAAAGATTAATGACTTGTTTGGTGCCTCCTAAAATGGTCTCCATTCCAAAATAACTGCAAAACGAAGGACTCAGAATGTTCCTACACTAAAATAGCCACTTCAACTCACCACATAAAACACTGCTACATCTCTCATCAACCAGCTCAATCTCTTTCCATTTTAAAGTGTACTTTCACAGTCACAGCTGCTAACTCTATAACATTGTTATGTTAAAATCAACAAGTCCATAATAAACATGACATTCTAGCACCCAGGGTCTCAGGAGAAGGATGTATTCTCACTTATATATTTGTTATATTACTTAAAGAAAGACCTGCTTTTTTTATTTGCATTACTGTGTTGGCAGAGTTTCTAAAATCAATATTGCAGTGTTTAGACATTCCAACAATTATTTCTGTACATAGAACATTTTAGTATATTAATAAAATACAACATATGTGTACATTAGTGTATTGTAAAATATTCACTATATTGTTTAATAACTTTTAATGATCTCCACAGTGATATGAGATCGATCATCTCTACAGTGATAAATAATTGACAGTTTTATAAATAACTAAAGTATAATCTAATTGGTTGTTTCTTACAAAAAAAGGAAAGACAATAAATAAGATGATATTTCAAATCTGATAACCTGAACTTAGCAAAGGGAGTAAAGAATGTCTCATTATTCACAAAAATTCACACACACAACACACACACACATACACACACACACACAAACTTGCCGAACACAGACCAAATATATTTGAACCACATCTCTATGCCATTTAAAAATTCTATGATACTGTTAGAATGTAGTTACCTACTTTTAGTTCAATTACTTTATGAATAAAATAAATGTAATGAAAATTAGTAATCAACTATACATTATGTGACACTGTTCAGCCATTCAGATCTGAGTAATGTTAGAACTATAGAAAGTTTGTGTTTTATAACATAGTTATTTTTGTAATTATTTATTTAAAATATCTCCAACTTTCTCACTTAGTGGAATGATAACATATTAACTTCAGTTTTTAACGTTCAACTGCTAAATCTATTATAATGCCCAGTCACTGGTAAGAAAATGAAGCACAAATATCAAGCTGAAGAACTCACTATATATGGGGTAAGGGGATTGAGCACTAATATTATATTAGAAAGATTGTGACAAGATGTAGGGATAATCGATATGAACACCTCAAGAGGCTGTCTGAGGGAGAGAGCCCTGAGAGAAATGGATTCCCCCTGAGTGTCAAGAAGGAGGCTGGGATTTGCTAGGTTAGAGAACCTGTAGATCTTTCTAGATGGAGAAAATAGTACGCTCAGTGGCACAAATCATGGTGCATTTGACAACCTACCTGAGGGTTAAGATTGCTTTAGATCAAAGTTCTGGGCACTGCAACATCCAGAGTCGTAACAAAGAAAGAAGATTGAACACTGCGTTTTCTGCTAAGGATTACCATAAAGGCAAAGAGAAGCCAATACTCTAATTTAATTAGATCAGTATCATTACCAGATATGACTTTTAGGAACTCTAGCAGATATTTGAGTAAGACAAAAGGCGCAATTCTGAATGAGAACACAAGACAAAACTCTATTCTAGTACTGCAGGTAAGTAATTAGGAGGCCTAGAATCAGCGCTGATACAGAAAGATGAGGCAGAGACTCAGAAAATAATTGCAGAGCATTTCTGAAGACTGTGGGGTTTGAGAGACGAGAATGATAGGGAACTTAGGCTCACAGTTTCTTGCTTAGTTACCTGGAGTCTGACAGTACCTTTCCCCAAATATGAAATGAAAACAGAAGACACAACTTTCTGCCAATAAAATATCAATATTCTTGAATTTGTGGAGAAAATGAGATAAGCAAATAAAAACATCAGTGGGGTGAGAAATAAATGCGGGAGAAAGAGGTAATACTTGAAGTATATTTTCCCATATGTTGACACTGTGGCTAATGCCTGGAATATAAACATGACTCACAGTTACTTCCTTAGAAATCTCACAGTTCAGTAGGAAAAAAATCATAAACAGATAATTACAATGCAATGTGAGAGAGCAAAAAACGGAGTAAACACTCCTGTTATACAAGAACACCAAGAAGAGGGAGGGAAGAGCCAAGAGGAAAGAAATAACTATGAGAGTAGCGTTTGGAGATAATTCATCAAAATTATTCAAGAATTTCTCAAGTAGACCATCTCCTGCGACCTCTATTTGAGCATTATCCATGCAGTGCCCTATAGATCTCCCTTCATATCTCAATATGCTACACAGCTTTTCACCTTGAACTTTTGCAAAAACTTTTCTCACTGTCCATAATTCCCCACACTCCTTCTCTGCCAGTCCAGGACCAATTCTTCATCCTTTTGTGTGGCTGCCCCCACTAACCTACTCACCTCAACTGCAAGACTTTTCCAGAAAAATCTTAATCATACATCATAATCTAAGTTCCCGAGGTATATGCTGTTTATAATACTCTATTCTCCTTTGCACATTTATTTACTGTATGTCTTGGTTACTTTTCACTCATTGTTGAGACAAAATACATGATGCCCAAAATGAAGGAAGGAAAGGTTTATTTGCTACAATTGTTGGAGCTTTCAGTCCATACTCAACTGGCTGCAAGGGTGTTGCAGCTGAGGGCCAGCCATTCATGGTGACCGCAAACAGCAAGCGCAAACAGCAAAAGAGAGAGAGAGCACACGCCTTATTTCCACCCTTACACTGTATGTCAGCTCCACCCGAGTGGGTACAGCGCTCACACCACCGATCCCAGTGCCGGACAACAAACCAACCATGAATGCCAGACTCAGCTGCGTCCATGATTATGTGAGACTTGGTGGGGCCACAGGAACACAAACCATAACACTGTAGTTGTACACAGTCAATGATTTAAATATCTTATTTAATATCAGTGGTGAGATATTTGTGGGTCTTAAAACTAAAGCCCACAGTAAGCAAGATTATTGCTTATTCTCAATGTTTGGTACAGCAGAACCTTACAAGGAGGATGTGCAAACTATTTGTCTTATTAATAAATACATAAATTGATAAGTGAGTTAGGAATGACACTGCAGGCAAGAGAAGCATATGCAGAAGCACAAAATATGTCAATCGCAAATAGTTTGCATGAATGGAAGATGTATCAGAAAGACAGCGATGAAAGAAGGCCTGACGCAAGGAGAGGTATCTGACTAAGATCCTTAATTGCCATTAGAAATGGTATACAGAACTAAGTGACTGAGTGGTCCTGATCAAGGGATGAGCAAAATTAGAGCTTTGTTTTATATATCTGTTTTGCAATTCTGTTAGATGAGTGGGAAAAATGTTTTTGAATGAAAGCAGACAGGCTGTTATCTTCAGGCAGGTGAATTATCAGAAGGGCCAGAACACACGTAATATGAGCAGATATGAAGAAGAGAAAAAAACATACAAGATTTGGGAAGCAGATTTATCAGGACTTAGTGATTGATGATAGACAGGAACGGGAAAGTCAAATATGTTTCATAGAACTTTTTTCTTGAATTTCTAGGTTGTATTGATTAGTAAAAGAACATAAGAAGAAACTAGGTCTTTGGGTACTTTTCTGTATGTGGTGTTAATGGGATAATTCAAGTTTGAGTATCATATCTAGAGTACACCTGAGAAATTCCTAATACAGGAAATGAATTTCCATAAAAACTCAGTAAGGTAAATGAGAAAATATTAAGTGGAATTAAGAATAAACAATCATTGCATTAGTCAGCAAAGTAAAAATGAGTCAAAATATTGCTATTCCTTACTGTGAGGATACTTACGACTAACTTTGTCATTTAAATTTTCATAGGAAATACTGCATAGAAGTTAAGAGCCAAGTGTTTAGGGTCAGACTATTTGGGATCTGAAATTTTTTGCCTAATTTATACATTGGGTAACTAAGGATCACCAGAGTTTCTTGATTTTCCTAAGTTTCTAATTCTTTACCTCAACTATAGTAAGTGTAGTCATAGGTAGGCAACTTATTGAGACTACCTTTTATGAATTTCAAAGAGAAGTAATTTCACTTTATTTTTACTTTATTTTATTTCTAACAGTCTTCATCTTTTGTAAAATTTCATTTTATAGTCCTTGATCAACACTCTGATGTGATCCTACAGCCCTTCTGAGAAACTTCACGTTATAATCATTAAGAATCATTAACGTACCTTTCATCTATATAAAAGGCAATAGCTGCCCATCTAATTAAAATGATTACAGCTTCTCTCTCCCCCATTCTCCCTATGACAGGGTGTATATGAGGACCTGCAAAAGGAAAGGGGATGCGACCCTCCTCTTACTCCTTCCCTTTCCCTTCTCATCTTCTGCAACTCCCTGGTTGGAAAAGAGGTGAAAGGAGCAAAATCTGCATGATTAGCAGATGATACAGTTACTCCCCAACTTTCGATACACACACTGTGAGTAGTAGGTATTTACTAAAGGATTCTCACAGAGAACACAGCTATGTGAGCATCGTGGTTCCTCCTACATGAGTCACTGTGGCTGTCATCTTGGGACAACTCTTGCGGTATCACTGGGATAAGCAGATAGTCTGAACAAGCCACCGGCTCAGGCAGGTTCTTTGCAGACAGTTACGGTAGTGATCGCCCACTCACAGGGCATGGATCCACACTTGTCACCCTGAGACATGGAACCACAGGCTTGATGAGCTGCTTCCTGGACACGCCCACTCCTGGCCAGGCCACGGCAGGTAGACTCCATGCAACAGGTCGCTTCTATTGAGAAACAGGTGTACTTCCCGACCCACAGAGACTACAAGAGCTCTCCGGGTGCAGTCTTCAGGGCACGCTGGTGCTGGAAGTTTCTAGCACCACACTTGCAGGAATCAATAATTTCTACACTGGTTCCTAGAGGAATTACTAGCCCAAACAGAAATTTTCCTACCCCAAAACCTGGCGATTTTTCAGTATTCCATTTAATAAAGGGTGTTGAAAAGTTTAGGGTAAGACGCGGAGCACAATTATAGTTTAGTTCTGCAAAATGTGTGTAATAGTTTTCTGTACAAACTAGAGATTATTTTTGTCACCTATTTTTTTCAGCTGTAAAGTTTTGACTAAAATTTTGAAACAAGGAAAACCACATCCCACAATACTTGTAATAATGTTAAGCATAAAGCACATAGGTTTGACCTATTGTTATCATTTCTTTCCTAATGTTCTATTAAGCATTCACAACCACCTAATATTTAATAAATTTAACCTTCTATTGTCATAATGTCAAAGAAAATAAACAGAATAAATGACAAATATTTTGTTATTGCACAACTATTGTTAAGAACAAAATATGAAGAGATTCTGAATACACGAAATGAGTCTCAATCTGTGGTTTGCCAGTTTAAATAAAGAGAGAGAGTGTTGACTTTAGAGTTTGAACAGGTTTGAATGCCAGCTCCCCGACCTGGGAGTTAATCCAGGGTGCACAGACCATTCAGAACCCCCAAATTCAAATGATTCATCTCTGAAACAAGCTCAGTGTGAGACAGTGCAATTTTGTTTGGAAAAATCAAGTGATCAATGCTTCTAAAAGCAGTTGTTATAAAATAGGAAATGATTCTCTAATTTCAGAGTGCCAGATTTGCGACAGTCTTGGTCTACATCTGGTGCTCTGCAACCTTTTTACAAATGGAAGCTTCAAAGGATGAAGGACTTTCCCGTGTCACATGGCCTACTTTGTAGCCCACAGCCACTGGACCATGGTGTTATGCAACTGCCTTGAAGGTGAATAACTTTGTCTTGTTTAGTAGAATGCCTCAAATACCTTTAAAATGCCTAATTATTTTAGTTCTTGTCACAAGGAAGGCATAGACTCTCCCTAAGGTATAGAGTGTAAACAGCACAATGCTATCCACATGAAAAGGATAGAAAAGTGGAACAGGCTGACTTTTCTGTGGTTCAAATGTTCGAACATAATTTTTGAAGCATGTTTAAGAAGGAAATGTTATCAGAGGTTGTTTCGTATAATCCACTAGGTCTTGGCCCTTTGTGTTTGTGCTAAGTATACTGTTTGTTTCCAAATCTTGAACACAACTTCACCTAAAACTTCGTATCTATTATTTCCACTGCTTCACACATAGCAAGCACTCTGTGAACATCCAGTTAATGAATGCGAGTACTATGTCAATTAAAGGCTTTGCAGTTCCACCTCCTATTGCAAGCTGTTTCTGTCTCTCCATAGTTTGTTCCTCTGCCTAGAAATCTGTCCTGCATGTTTTACTCCTTTGAGGTCAGTATGATTTTCAGTCCTTGGGAGTCACTGTTTGTAATGCAGGTGACCTTAGCTTGGGAGAAGGCAATTCTGAATCAGTAAGAACTGGCTGATAGGACTTTTCTCCATTAGGAACACCAGCTCAGAATGAGGCTCTGCAGGCTGAAACATCAGATCAAATTCTGAGGTGCATAGTTTGGATGCAGCAAGGAGGGTAGAATGATAGATGGAAGTTGCAGAACGTAATGAAAATGGAAGATAGTAATGGGATAAACAATCTCCTTGCTCCATTTTTGCTCAGCCAATGTTTGCCTCCTATTCTCACAGAAAGGCAGAGGATCTCTGAAGCACTCATTCTTGGTCTAGCAACCTTCCATTGCTGTCTGTAGGCGGTCATTTGTCACAGATCTCGAAGCCATCATACACATTATCCCAACGCTAATAAAGACAAGTAAGCACTCCACCCAAGGAGCTGCTGCGTGTCAGCCAGGCACTTCCTATTTCAAGGATTATTCTTTCATTGATGCAAGCAGCAGGGAAACAATGATTGAGATGATTTCTAAAGAATTTAGAAAGTCAGTTAGCAGCTGAGAGAAATTTTCCAAAAATTATGCATTATATAAACTCAATAGTAAATCTGGGTTTCCTTCAAGGCAAATTCTAAGAAAAATAAATAAATAAAAAGAAGGAAGATCTTGGAAGTAACCTTAGACTTCCACAACAATATAGGTGTTAGACTGAGGTTAATTTAAGTTTAAACCAAGGTACGTTTCCTGATGAGACCAGGTTTCCCTAAGGGATTACGGTAGAATGACTGACAGCAGTTACGATTACAATAGTAAAGAAAATTTTACGAGACACTAAGTAGAACACATAAATATTGCCTCCTAAACATTGTTAAGTTTCCTTCTATGGAGGGCTCTCTCTGCACACATCTCCAGGCCCTGCACAAAGTCAGTCCCAAAGAAAAGAGACATTCCTTTCCATTATGTGAACTATAAGCCTAAAGGCCACCAGTGGTCCGTCATCTGTTTGTTTTTTATTTTTATTTTTGTCAGCACCAGGGATTGAACCTAGGACCTTTGTATTGAGGTACACATCCTTCCCCCACTGTGAGTCAGGTATTAGCAAAATTGCCCAGGCTGGGCTCCAACTTGTGATCTTCCTGCCTCAGCTTTCCAGAGTGCCAGGAATACATGCATGCATCACCCTGCCACTTCATCGCTGGTCATTTAATTGTTTCTATGCTTTAGTGACGGCCCTTTCTATTAGCTGTTGTTTTGGTTACCAGGGGGATGGAGAATAAACGTTGGAGAGATATTTAAGGGCAGTATTTAGGAAATCTGCTTTTTGATGTTTGAAAGAATGACCTAACAGTTCAAGTCTTTGCAAACATTTAGCAAAATCTGTATTGTACTTCAAAGACTTTACTATTATACTTGCACTTTCGCTATGGATGGATTCAGTCTCTAAAAAGGCCCAAGGAGAAAAGAGGAACAGCAAAAACTCGTCTCCTACAGCCACACATATTACGGTATTGAACCCTTGCAAAACTGAGTCAAACAGTTACCATAAGAAGCAGTGGGCAAGCAAGGGGAGGCTATTTTGCCTTAATTCATAGCTAGATGGTGCCCTAAGTGACCTGAGTACATGGGCACATCACCTCCTTGTTCGTGTTCTTTCAATCATCACCAATTCTTAAAGTCCTCACTTCAGCCTGGCCCTTTGGACACAGAGCTGGGCATTCCTCCTTTTCTGACTTGGAACTTGACCTGCTACCACCAATTAAACTGAGGGCTGTACCATTCCGGCCACCCCACAGTCACAGAAATGTGTCTAAAAGAAAATGATGTGTAGCGCTTTTGGAAAATTAATGAAAAGGAATAATGTATGGATACTATTTTCACTTGGCAAAACCATTCAATAAAATGTATACAAAAAAGGTTGGTGAAAGGGAGGGACCATATTTGTGCTGTTCTTATAATTTTCTGTAAATTTAACAGTTTCCAAATTAATTCTTTAAAAATATAAACACAAAGGTAGTGGAGTGCTTATAAGCAAAGGCATTCAAAATGAAGAGGGCTGAAGTCAATTATAATTTCAGGGTCTTAACCACTATTCACTTTTTTCCTCTAATAGTAATAATTGAATTAATCATCTTTTTATGATAAGGATATATCATATAACAAATTGCTTCATAAAGTAAAACTATATGCAGTGATAGTCTTATTACTAATATTGATGAGTAATATAATGATGATAATAACAAAAGCAATAATATTGCAATTAAGATTTTTAAAATTCCTTAAATTGCAGAAATGAAAAAATGTTGCTATTGTATGAAAGATGTAAGAGCATAAAGAAAAGATCAATTCTATGATCACTAAAAACATCTGAAAGCAACCAATGAAATAACAATGGGTGAGAAATTTAGTATCTTTGAGAGTTTAAGCTTGAAAAAATATTTATTTGTTGACTGTGGGGCACAGCATTTACAAAATGAACTCCTCTGTATTCAGATCTCAGCTTTGCTCAAGAGATGAACTTTTAGAAATCATTTCAGCATTTTAAGTTTTTGCTTTTTTAAAAAATCCTCAAAGATGGCAATAATAATATGGTACATGTGAACTACAACAATCAAATAAGCTAATGCAGCAAAGTGCTTAAAACAAGGCTAACAATATAATAAGAATTCAATAATTCATTATTTTTATTAAGATGGATTTCTTACAATGAGATTTTTAGAAAGCAAGAATCACTGCCTAATTGTACCATATTTCAACTGAATTAATTTTGAATGACTACATTTATCACATACTATTCCACAGGACAGTTTTGTAGGGAAACATGAGGGGAAGCGTTTCCTCTAATAAATAAAACCAAAAACCTTTCATAAGAAAGTTATTTCTTAAAATATATGGGATATCTCTCAGAATATATCCAAAACATTTCCCCTTTTCTTAGCTCAGACATTTAAATTGTAGCAAATAGAAAGTGTTGTTATTTTATAGTGTTATAATTTACAATTGCACATAGTATAATTTGTAAGGGATCATAAAGAAACACATAAATTAGTGACATAAATATTCTTAGTAAATATTGTGAAACTGAAGAAAACAGCTCAATGAATAAAAATAGTGGCTCTTTTTCTTTTGTCCTCCCCCATTTTTAAAGGTGGACTGAATATATTTCATCAAATCTTACAAGACTTTTGAAATCATCCTGGAAAATATGGATGATGTGATAATTTTAAAGTATGTAGAAATGAAAGAAGAAGCATTACAAAATTATACAAGAAGGGAAACTAAACTACTAGACAACAAATTCCTAAGTGAGCTAGTCATTTAGCGTGCATTACAACTTATGTCAACTCCTGTGTCTTTCAAAAATACCCCAAGGAAGCTTGTTTTTTCTTGCAATCACACTTATAAATGCCATCTTCTCCAAAAACTAGGGAAAAGTCACTGTATATAACTATGGTCCAACCATGGATCATGTCACTGAGATGCAATTCTCAACACCCACAAATTAAAAAGAGATGAGATTTATTTTGGCTCACAGTTTGTTAGAGGTTTTAGCACATAGTTGGCTGGCTCCAAGGCAGAGTGGCATGGCAGATGGGCATAGCAGAGGAGAAAGATTTCATGACATGGCAGCAGGAAGCAGAGAGAGAGAGAGAGAGAGAGAGAGAGATCCAGGGAGCCAGCAGGGAAACAGACCTGTCTAGGGCATGCCCCACCAACCTGGCTGCACCTCGCAACATGACATTTAGCTATAAACTCATCAGGGGACAAATCCATCCATAAGTATCACACATTCATGTCCAATCACCTCCCAAAAACACTATAAGCACAGGAGGTTTTGGGATGTGGGATATTTAGATACAAACTACAACAATACAGAAACTTAAAAATTAAAGGTTTTAGTTGTTGCAGTCATGTTTATAGCCAAAGAAAAATTAATGCCAATGGATAACCTGCTAAATTTATAAAGGAAAGAAGCCAAGGAACATAAGGAATGAAATGAAAAATTCTCAAGTAAACAATTTTGTATGCTAATTTAGTAAGATTATTGGCTCAAACTCATGTAATGGCCTATTTTAATATTTGAATGTCATATTTACTTGGAATTTTACACTTAATTCTCTAATGTCTCCCTTTCATTTGGTGACCACAGTTTTTCTCTTTGGCTGTATATTTCTAACTTGCCAGAAAAGATATCTCACTGATAAGTCTTTCTAACATCTTTAAAAGTAAACATAATCTTTGATATCCTTCTGTTATCCAAGATAAGTCTTGACATAGCCTTATAGAATCATCAGTCATTTCTAATTATCTTTCTCAACATGAATATTTAAATTAACATTAAATTTTACTGACTCTAAATTTGTTCTGTCGCTATACTGCTACAAGATAATAAAGTTAAAGGTCTTAGTTGTTGCAGTCACAATTATCCCCAAAGAAAAATTAACACCAATGGTAACCTTCTAAATTTATAAAGAAATAGAAATGGAAATATTTATCCCATTTCTTACCTATATTAATTACATTTTAATTGTGTTTTTTTCCTGTGCTTTTATTGTGTCTCTACTCAATCACCCACATTCTAATAAATCACACTCTTGGAATAAAGGTCCCAAATACTATTTAATTTAAAATATTACTGCATTTGCTATGTCTTCTTAAGTTATACATGAAGTCTTGGCATCTTTTTCAAAGCCCTTAATCATCTGACACAGATGATTGCTTTGATCTTTTTTTCATAATTATGTGTACATTTATTTTTTCTTTCAAATTTATTTTATTTTAAAGGGAAAAAATTTCAAAACACAATAATTAGGGGATAACAATGGTATGTATATTATGCAATATATATATATATATACACATATACATACATTACTTCTTTCAGTGTCTCACGCTAGTAAGACAATACGATGTTTACATATGTGTGTCTGATTTATTTCACTTATGAGTATGGTCTCAAATTGCATCTATTTACTTACAAAAGTCTCAAGTTTACTCTTCTTTATGACTGAGTAGTACTCCATTGTATAAAAATATCACAACCTTTTTACCCATTCCTCACTTGATGGGTATTTAGGTTGTTTCCAGGATCTAGCTCTTACAATTGTGCTGCATATATACCACCGTGGTATGGTGTTTTTAATTCTTTTGGGAAAATACACAGAAGGGGAATAGCTGGTTCAAATGGGACTTCCTATCCTAGTTTTCTGAGGAATCTCCACACTGATTTCCACAGTGGTTGCACCAGTCTGCATTCCCACCAACAGTGGAGAAGGGCTCCTATATCCCCACAGTCCCTCCAGCATTTGTTATTGGTTTGTTTTTTAAGATTGCTTTGGTCTTAACTTCTCTCCTTCTAGTCACAGAACAAATGAGAGGCAGCAACATGGTAGAAATTCTTTTCATGTCTCGTGTCTTGCTCACTGCACCTTCTTTATTACTGAACTCTGTCCATTCATACACTCACTTGTTGACTCATTTAGCTATCCACTTAAATAAACTTCGTCAAGCACCAGCTGTTGCTGTGTGCTGGGGAGGCACTGGAAATTTAAAGATGTAAACTAGAGATCCTTTATTTTAAGAATCGATGTCAATAGTGAGAAAGAACATTTCATTGTAATGCACCTCCCCAGGGCATGACGGAGCCCTGGCTGGGTGCACCTCACAGTGCGTCTCATCCACGCTGAGGACAAAGGGCTGTGTGGGAAGCACCACTCAGGTGCAGATTTTATGCCCTGCCTAGTGATGCTCCATTTCCTGAGGAGTGGATAATATTCCTCACATGTCATAGCAGTCACTAAGTTAGGTACAAATATTTATTTCTCCAAAAACACTATATGCTCCTCAAAACTAGATGCTCCCTCTCAGTCATTTTCATTTCCATCAGCGTGTAGGACAGAGTCTAAAACAAGGACTGGTCAATAACTTTCTGCTGTCAAAATCAATCTAGAAGATAATGAACTAGAGGTTTAGATGTGATTTTATGTGACCAATGGGAATTAATGTCAGTAATTTGGCTATATCTGCAGGTTGTAAAATCTGTAATCATATGTGTTAAATGCTGACCTCATAAGAAACCCAAAGCTTTGAGAGATGAAGCAAATTTCTGCTTCCCAAAGTCACATGACAACGAAGTGCCTCAGCCAGAATTTGAACTCAGTCTGGCACTGTAGTCCATGCTTCATGTTTCATGATACCATGCGGTTTACACGTATAATTGTATATTTAGGCAGCCATGAAAAAGTAAAGGCTTATAAATATAAACTACAACAATGATTTGTTACATCAACATTGTCTGAAAATAACTGAGCATCATTCAGTATTTTTAAGAAAAACACTAAAGTAAATTTTTCAAGTTGACTATAAGTTGTAAATCCTGGTGGCAAACGATGAGTGATTCTTTTTCCTGATGACAGCAGAGGTTACAGTTAAAATAACTATAATCCATTGAGGAACATGGTACTTCTTGGGCATAAAGGAAATTTTATCCATAGATAACAATAAAAAAATGCCCAACCACATTTTTATAGCCATTTTATTTTACCAGAAAGTTGGGCCTTATGGCATGTTATTTTGTGATCTAGAATAAAATCTATTAGAATAAAAACTATTTTTACTTCAAGTTAGACAGTAAAATGTCTTGCACAATGCATGTAAAGGTCAGCACTGGCATTTTGAACAGGAAACTAAATAGCTAGTTTATTCATATAATTGCTACTTTTCTCCTATATTGAGGACTCAGAAATAGTTCAGATGTAAATGGTGCCTGAATTTTATTCTAGAAAATGTAGAAGCAGACCAGAAAGATAAAAACAGTGCTGGCACAGTCAAGAGATGTGATGCAGTTTCAAAGCCTAGAAGAGAAGCAAGTAGGAGGTGAGGTAGAGGCCTGGTGTGGAGTTGGCAGGGAGAAAGGTACACAGCCTCTCTCAAGGACCCGGAAGCCCAGCAAGAAGTCAAAAGTATAGATGTGAAAGCCACTAGATGGAAATGACATCGAAGGTATATCATAGGTGTAAACAGAAAACAGCCACACAGCATTATTTATTAAATAATCATTTTCCTTTCATTTGAAATTGTGGTGCTAATATTCTTTGAAAATGAAAATGATTATGGAAAAACACGCAAAGTCCAGATGCAAAACAGCTAGGAATAATTTTCTCAAGAATTAACCAATTATTTTCAGCTGCAGATCTCTGTAACGTGGATTCTTCTTTGTGCTCAGTGCAACTCTTTCAGATGTTACCGATCATTGTCATGGCAACTCTCATCTGTGCTTTCTTACTTCATCATCCCAGCCACTGACTATTCCACAAATACTATTTGTTTGCTCACCAAATCTGTCAGATAAAAAAAAAAAAAACTCATTCTTTTCAAACTATACTGGAAAACATGGCAGAGCTCTGGGAATGTTTTAGGGTAGTACTGATTTCTGTATCATAACTATTAAACTTCCTCTCTGAATCACTTATGGAAATTCCTTGGGGCTTTGAAGTACAGCTTTCTGAAGAAAAGCTTCCAGGGAAGAGTTCCCACTCTTCTGATCTTGGTCTGACCAATAGAGAACAGAAGAGAAATGATACATTTATGACTAATATGTCCTCTTGCTTTAAAAAGTCAACTATAGTTGTTTTGTAGGCACACGCACAGCTGATTGTGAATAGTCATACTATATTATAATTATCCTGTACTTTCTGGGGTATTCTAGTTCAACTGAAGAGTCTGAATGTAGCTGGGAAGGGAAAATGCCATAAGGACATGCTGAAACAGAATTTCAAGCAAGTCAGCATAGCTGTGGAACAGTGGGAAGCTAGCCAACTGAGCAGGCAGGAAGAGACAGCATAGCTCTTTTGAAGCAAATGAATCAGGCAGATATGCCATGAAGAGGCAGAGACTTAAAGAATGCCAGGTTCTGCCAATAATTATTATTTCCACAAACAAAAATATCTCCATCCCATGCACAGTTTTGCAAAGCACTGCAAATTATTTTGTTGGAGTTCCAGCCATATTTATCCATAAAGCTGGAATTCTAATAAAATCAAATGATGTAATAAACAAATCCATACATACACATCTAGAACCAGATTAATTCGCATGTAGAAGTGTTCAGCTGAGATGACTGTATAGTCTGAATTTGTAACAGGAGTATTTTTAAAGCTTCAGCTGGTAGATCCATATTATTATGCTTTCTATTCCAGAGATAAGTTCTTACGTCATTTGTTTACTTCCTATATCACTTTCCCAATGCTAAAACATTAAAAAATTTTAGCTGCATGCTATATTAGTTGTTCTCTCTCCCTCTCTCTCTCTCTTTTGCTCCTGCAACAAATTATCACAAGTTCTAGGCTTTAAGCAATACAAATGCATTACTTCTTTGTTAGCATACTGTTACCTTCAAAAATACCTGAGAAACTAAGTTTACAGGAGGAAAGATTTATTATGGTTTATGATTTTGGCTCATGGTTTCAGAGGTTTCAGTTCATGGTCAGCTACTGCCATCTCTGTGGCCCTGAGAGGAAGTAGGACATCAATGGTGGAATGGTATGGTGAAGCATAGCTGCTCATCTGAGGGCAACCAGGAAGGCAAGAGAGAGAAATCCAAAGTAAAAGGACCACAGAGGATGGGACCAGAAACTAGATAAAGTCCTTAAGGTCATGATTCCACAACCTGTTCCCTTGAACTAGACACCATGTCTTAGCAGCCCATTTAACTATGAACCTATCAATCAATTACGATAATCAGTTATGATAATATTCCTGTCTTACAGTCAGCTAATTAGCAACATTAATTCTATGCACAACAATATTACTTTCTCTTTTCCTTATGACATAACATATTCATAGGTTTCAAACTTCAGGATGTAGGCATCTTTCTGAGTCTTCTTCCTACAACAGTTGAAACTCAGACCCACCAAGACACATACTCATCACACATGGAAAATACATTCATCCTTTCCAAAATGCCCCAAAGTTTCAACCCACAATATCAACTGAGAGTCTAAATTTCATCAGCTCAAAAGTTTTACAGCTTAGTATCTGTGTCATCTAAATCAAGTATGAGTGAAGTTCCAAGTAGGATCCTTCTAACACAATTTTGCCTCACATCTGAGCTTCAAACTCATGAAACATGACCTGCTCCAAAAATGCAAGAGTAGGGCAGTTATAGGATAACACATATAGATGTTCCTGCTCTAAAATGGAAACAACGAAAGAAAAGAAAGAAATGTACCATTTTCACAAAAGTTTGAAGTCCAATTGACAAATTCCTGTTGATAAATTCCACTTTGTTCCAGGGACTGAGAATTATCCCTGTGCTTCTTAGCTCTACTCTCTAAGCTGACAGCCCACTCTCTGAGCTTGTAGTTGTACCTTTTCCATGAAAGCTAGTCCATGCTTACATCTGAGTAATTTACAATATATTTATGTCTTGTAGGTATTTGACAGTGACAGCTATCTTCTTTCATGTTATTCTCAGTCTGTTTTCTTTAGTCTAAGATTGCAATATTTTGGTGATATAACTCCATGAGTTTTGTTCACCAGTCCTTCTTAGAAAATACTGCATCTACTTTTTACTTCTGTTGAGGTGATGCTATATATCAGTCATATACTTATTCAGTTCAAAGAGCTTTTTGTCACATTAAATATGCCAGTCTTCTGATCCTTTTAGGAGATTAACAAAAGGTTGCCCAGCTCATTTTTTTTTTCCTGAAGGACATGCTTCACTAATCTAATCCAGTGATTCCCCTATATTTTAACTGACAGTGAAGTTGTTAAAATTAAATATCAAAGTTACTGCTTAAATATTCTGCTTTCCACATGAGCCCAGATTGTAATTCTAATTAGCTTTCTGAATTAATACAATGATTATTTTCTTTCTTTGGGTTGTCAAAGACATGTTCATCATTTCCTACTAAGACTTCCTTGTCCGTGCTTTTAATTCTCATATTCCTACCAAGGGTTCCGTTCTAATGACATAGGTGGACTTTCAGGTGTATATATTTTCTGACCATGCTTCTTATTTCCTATTAGTGATGCAATTATTAATACCCACATTTCTACAGTCCTTTCGGGAAACATAAGCCATTTCCTAACATGCTTCTCCAAATTCTTCCACCTCGTGCCTGCCTGTCCAATTTTAAAATCATTTCCACACTTACAGGATTTTTTTTTTTTTTTTTTTTTTTGTGGCACCGGGGATTGAACTCACAACCTCGCACCTGCCAGAGCAGGCGCTTAAGGCACTGAGCCAAACTCCCGGCCCTGGTTTTTTGAGGCAGGGTCGCACTATGTAGCTCAGGCCGGCCTTGCGCTCGCGTTGTAGCCCAAGCCGGCCTCGAACCCACAACGCTTCGCCTACCTCAGCCTCCCGAGTGCTGGGATTAAAGGCGTGCGCCACCACGCCCGGCTTACAGGATATTTTTATAACAACATTCACTACCACCAAATAAACATCAGTATTTCCTTTTTGTACTGCTGTAATAAATTATCATAAATTTAGTGGGTTTCAACAATGCAAAATTAATAACCTGTGATTCTGGATATCAGAAGCCTGACATGCGTCTAAGTTAAAATCGGTGGTCATTTTTGGAGGTTCGAGGGAAGAATACATTCTTTGTCTTTTTTAGTCTCTAGAAACTACTCATATTCATTGGCCAGCTATGCTTTCATTCATTTTTAAAAACCAACTGGAGTCCTTACATCATACGATTCTGACTGTTCTATCTCCTTGTTCCACTTTGTGCTTAGACATAACTCAGGATTACATTCCTGTGATGTTTTATATCTAGATGTCCCTCACCAGTCTCCTGTGCTCACAGGTTGGGTATTTGGAAGGTGGATTATGGGAGTGTACAGCTGACTTGCTGGTGGGAGGTGGGGTTTGGCCTGATTGCTGGCCAAGACAATCCCTAAATCAAATTAACCGACAAGCTTCCTTAATATAATCTGCTACTGTAACTTTGTTTCATTGTACAACTAATATAGGCAAAGACTCTGGGCAGTAGAAGGTGGGCAGTTGAGAATATTCTATGTCTTCTACATATAAGTTCTAAGAAATTTTGAACATTTTGCATAGAAGCTAGCATCCTTCAATCCTATATTTCTCTAGTGTTAACATAGATCAATAAGTATTTGTTGAATGAATGTAAATAGTTAATGTAGACTAGTGGAAATAAAGTTGCCGTGTCTATTCACTTTAAGAATAGTAATATGAACTACAGCTATTAGTTACAATGGCAAATAAATTCTAAAATAGGAAATCATTTTTGGTTAAGACACATAGCTCAGCTGTTTTTCTGATAATTCCTTGGCTTATTTTATACACAAGTTAATTAACAAGAAGCCTCAATTTATCTGAAAATTATTAGAAAATGCATAAATTAATAAAAGATTATAGTATTTTTAAGCAAAGTATATCACATTCATAATTTGGAAACTATAATCTTTGACTATGCAAGGATTAATTATATGTTAATCAGAGGTTTCTGGGAGAAGAAGATTATAGCAAGAAGCTATGTAATTAGACACACCCAAAAACCTGACAGGACATATGTATTATTTCAGCAGGAATTTTTTTGCTCAAGTATATTCAGTGTTCCTCTTACTCAAATGATCCAATTTCTCTTTAGGGCAATTTAAGTGAAGGGTGGGTGTTGGTCGTTTAATGCTGGGATTCCAGGCAGAGGGAACCATATGATTGTCAAAGGCATGGCCTCTATCAGTCCCTAGGGCATCTGTTTTGCAAATCAGTCAGCATTGTCATTTCTGCATGTAGCCCTGCTCCAAAAGATCTGACCATGCCAGCTCTAAAGGTGTCTGTCTCTCTCTCTTTTAATTTGGATCCTGGAGGGGCATGGGTGATTACTGACACCCTGGAGAAACAGGTAGTGTGTGTGGTAACTAGAAATAACTAGCATCAGAGAAAACAGCCACGCGGGCATCCTGGTAGGCAGCAAGGACAGGTCTGGGAGATTTGGAGAAAGAAACTGTAGCTTTCCCCTTCAGTATTTCCCACATGAACCATAGTTTCAACTTATAAAATCACCGTACACACAAAAGACCATGCCAGTAATAACAGATATTAGAGAAGAACAGGAAATGAATCATGTATTTCCAGCTCAGATTGGTTGAGAAGGCAGAATTTTCTAAGAGAGGTAGAGAGAGGTGGGGACAAATCATTGCCCATTTGGTAATTGCAAGTTGTACAGTATTTCTAACAATATGTGAACGGTGGATTTTAAACTCACGTACCAGTTAGTGGTGAAATATAAGTGACACAGCATTTTCACCTAATTCAATTTTATAATATCGTATACTAAACGTGCTCACAACATGTGATACAATTAAAGTAATAATCCTGACCGTTGGTAGAAAGTGTATCAGCACGATGTTATATAACTGATCACCTAGCAGCAGGTTAGCATTTGCATAGAATCCATGAGCCCAGGCAACCAGCTTTAGATCTCTGTCATATCTCTAAAATTAAAGAACTGAATTAAAAGAACTCCAAAGTCTCTTTCCAGGCTAAGGGAAAAAAATATATTATGTAATAGAAGTAGATGTGGGACCCCCATGTGGCTCAAAGCTAGACGCACTGCGCTCAAAACACGCAGCCTGGCAATTACCTATGAGATCAGCATGAGCACAACTGAATCCCTTCTTCCACCTTTCCAGGAAACAAGAGGAGGGAAGCACCTTTACAGTACAGAAAACTTTTCAGCAAGTTTCCTTTTCCTTTGCTATTGCAGTCAATATTTTCTGCACAGATGGTAGCTAATCCTGGAAATTGTCTCTCCTGCTTTCAGTTTCTCTCCTGAACACCCACGTAGACTAAACATCATCTCTCCCTCCCTCCCTCCCTCTCCCCCTCTTTCCTCTCTCCCTCTCTTTGTCTGTCTGTGTCTTACCCTCTCTCCTCTCATGTCTCTGTCTTTGTCTCTGTCTTTGTCTCTGTTTCTGTCTCTGCCTCTCTCTCTTTCTCTCTCCCTTCCCTGGTCCTTTTGCCTGATCCCCCTACTATCTGGACCTTAATCAAGTCATGAGCTGGGTGAATGAAAGTAAGACAAACAGAAATTATGCACATGTGAATATCTCTGGTACCCACTGCCCATTTATAGTTTCACTATTGCTATGTTTCAAGTTTTTAATTTCATTTCTTTTAAAAAAATGTACCTTAAGAGAAAAAATTATTTTACTCCTTATATTTTCTACTTGACAGCTTCCTGAGGTTGAAATGAGAATATTTTTGGGTCAGCAGGGTAAATGTACCAGTTAAAAAAACAATACACATAATCAACATATTTTTGCTCTTTTGTTTCTACATGAAAAACAAAGCAAAGTCTTTTTTAACTTTAGCCTTTAAAAGTTCTATTCTTTCATATTTGAGACAAAATTCAAACTAATCTTGTGGAATTAAAAGTACAAATATAAAATTTTCATTGTTTTTCCTTAGAATAGATATCAGGACATTGATTACCTAGTTAAGAAAATTTAGAAACTTTCAAAATTGTTAAGTACAAATGCACTCACATGTCTGACACGAAGAGGAAAAACATTCCACTAAATAATTAAAATAACATTAAATCCATGACAATATTTTAAATAAATAATATATTTCATCTGCTACGCATAGAAATGTTTTTAAAAGCTCCACTGAACCCCTACATGGCGGCGGACTCTTTCCAGTACCTTTGAAGTCAACAGGCAAGCAGAGGGAGGGGCTGGAATTGGGCAGATGGGGCCTAGAGGACTTGGAGCGCCCAGATGAAAGGTGCTATTTTAGTACAAAGGATCAACATCATTCCGATGTATTTAACAGTTCCACTCATTTCAGGGCCAGTGCTTAACTCAGCCTCACCTATGGGGTCCTTGGAGGCAGAATTCTTAAATTCCTCCAGTTGGATGTGTGTAACTTCATTTTATAAAAATAGTACAGAAAAAAAAAATCATCCAACATGGAAGATTCCATAAATGTTCCATTCTATTTCTGTAAATAGCCAAAAATCTCTTCATTAGAAAGTCAAGTAAAAAGCTAACAGAAGATAGCTGTCACTACAGAGGTCAGAAAGGTTACCTCCTCCAGGAATAGTGCTTCCTGGATGTCTCCTGAACACTGAGTAGAAATCCCTGGGTCTTGGCACTAGGCTGGGAGGTACAGGGCACCCCACAGCGCCCCTCCTTAGACAGTGTCTTCTTGCAACAAAAACAGCTGCAGGAGGAGACTGCTGTGTGGAGGGAAGTGCCATCCCCTGCTCCAAAGGCCCTTAGGCTGAATTAAAACAAAATACATGGACTATGGAGAAACAGTATTCCCTTTGTGAAAATCATCAAGTCATTAAATATATTGTCTATTTTTAATTTTTTTATTTACAGAAATAATACCAAAAAACATAGCATTCTTAAAACCAAACTCTATTGATTTTTAATGTTTACTACATCCCCCACCTGAATTCCTAATAATCTTATTCCCTTCCTCTTGCCACCTCCTGTCTATGATCTTAGTGTATATTATTACAGTATTATTCCAGTATTTGTAAAATATTTTCTAATTATTTGTTTTTCAAGAATAGATTTTGGTTTTAATATGTTTTAAAGAAAATATATCTGACTGTGAGAAAATAGCATAGGTCTATTACAATGAGAACATCTCTCCCTGTCTTTTTTTTTTTTTTTTTTTTTTTTTTTTTTTTTTTTTTTTTTTTTTTTTTTTTTTTTTTGCGGCACTGGGGATCGAACTCACAGCCTCGCACCTGCCAGACAGGCGCTTAAGCTGCTGAGCCAAACTCCCGGCCCTTCTCCCTGTCTTTTTACTGCGTCCTGGGTGGGCTAACATCTTTTCCATGACTCAGCACCCGCCTGCCTTCTTGGAAGTGAGAGTACACGGCTAGGGCGACCGCATCCTAGAGAAAGGAGAGTCGTTCTCCCTGTGCTGACCATGGGGGAGCTGCCCACAGGGCTCGGTGCTGCTTGTTTTTTTGTTTTTATTTTCTTGTAATGCTGGGTATTGAGCCCGGGGCCTTCACGATGAGCTCCAACCCCAACCCTTTTTTATCTTGAGACAGATTCTCACTAAGTCACCAAGTTGTCCGGTCTGGACCTGAGGTTATCATCTTTCTGCCCATGCCTCCCAGAGTCCTGGGAATACAGCCGTGCACCGCCCTACCCAGCAAATCTGACTCTTCTCTCAGCTTCGTCCACGCCTGATGAAGACCCCAGCACAGTGAGCGGCAGGCACGCCGCAGCGGGAGGTTTGTGCCTCTGAAAACATTAAACGGCTCAGGTCCACTGTCACTGCCCCAGAAGGTGAACTAGTACTTTTTTCCTCACAGTCCTCCTTTGCATCCAAGACTTTAATCCTACGGGGCTGTAGATCTGCGGGATCAGTTTCCAGTGTCAGGAGGAACAGAAGAACCTCCTTTCTGACTGTTTCTCTAGCTCTTTCTTCTTACCTTCCATGTGCACAAGACCTCCAGTTGGCTGATTCCAGATACCACTGGGGATTCCAAACCACACACACCAGGAATAGCAGGAGGCAGAGACGGAGTGACTCTTTTTAATTTTTCAGTACTGCAGATTGGGCCTTTGCACTGAGCGACATGCATTCTCAACTCTTTTTATATTTTATTTTGAGACAGAGTCTCCCTAATGTTCCCAGGTTGAATTTGAACTTGTGATCCTCCTGCCTCCGCATCCCAGAGTGTTAGGAGTACAATCACGCATTACCACCACCACCGGCTAATTCATTGACTAGAAAAGAAAGTCAGACACTCAAGTATTAGAAAATAGAAATACTCTGAGAGATAAGAGTTGGCAAAATTATCATGCCAGTCAGACAAATGGAAGGGGGCCAGGGAGACTAGAAATAGGAATGAATCCACGGGCATCAGAGGCCTAAAGCACCACTGGGAAAATGGATCCATGTAACAGAGAGGAACCATCAAGAACCACGGCTCAACTCTGCTAAGCACACATGCTACAAACCTAAACCGCAAAATATGAATTACATGTTCACAGTACAATCTTTGGACCCTAATATGGCCACACAAATATGTTTACATGCCAGGAAAATTGAGGTACACGATTCTAAATTTTTTTTAAATGTGCATATGTGTATATGCGATCCTATGTATATATAAGTTGTATATATGCACATGTTTGTGAATATATACATATATATGCATGTTTATCTTGCCTGCATTACCAGTGAGATTTATTCCTAAGAAACAGATATACTCTCAATGTGCTAGCATTAAATCTCTGAGACTATCAGTTTAAAATCCAGATTCCAGACTGTGTTAAGTTTGTACAAATAATAATGGCCACCTTCCCACTATTTCTTCCTTCAAATATTTTATGATTATCATCAGAAGAAAGTATAACCTCCACTCAGAAATCTAGCAGAAGAAGTGACATGATGTGTAAGTGTCATTTTCAACCCTCATGGAAGTTTTGCCTTTCTTCTTATGGCCCTATTGTCACAGGGGCCAAAACCTCAGAGAAAGGAGGGTTGAATTTGAAAAAAAAAAACAAAAAATCTAAAACATGTGTTCTCCAAAAAACCTGCACTAAGCCTCCTTTGATTTTAAAGAATGAGTAATCAGGCTGAGTAGGCCAGTGAAAGTCTGTAATCCCAGGACTTTGGGAGGCTGAGGCAGGAAGACTGCAAGTTTGAGCCCAATCTGGGCAACTTTGTGACTTAGCAAGCAAGGTTTGACTCAAAATAAAAAAGAAACATTAAAATTTAAAAATCGAATGGGGTGTAGCCCAGTGCACAGACCATGGATTCAATTTCTAATGCAAAATAAATAAATAAATAAGTAAAATAAAAAGAGCTACAGATAATTGAGATCTTACAAGCACTCCAGAAACTCCTAAATATGCATTGGTTGACTTCTTCAAAGAATTCTATAAGATGATCAATATTACCTTTGTTTTAAAACTAAAAATATTGAAGGATAGAACATTTTGGATTGTATACAACATTTACAGCATGCAAATGTAAAACAAAATGAAAACCACTCATGAAAACTGGGCAAGCAAACCATATCTGACTTGAAAGCTAACAGCCCTCTCGTCCCAACCCAGCCCTCTGAGCTGCCGGGCAGTTGCAACTCCACTGGGAGCTCTCAGGGCTGCCCCGGGATCTCAGCAGTACTTTACACCTGGATCATTAAACTGACACGAGAAGCTCTTCTTCCCCTCTCAGCTTCCCACACCCCCACACGAAGCACGCTACTAAATAAACACTAAGCCCAAATGCAAGGAGAGCCTGCTGACCCTAGCTTCCCGAAACGCTGTCTGAATTGTCAGGCACCCTGACCACTTCCTACTTCAGTAACTCCTGGCTTCCTCAGCACTGCCTCCTTATGGAAGGAGTTGTTGGTTTTAATGCCACACATGCCATCTTCAGTTCCTCACGGAAGTTTTTGAGGTCTCCTTCTCATGGTCCTACTGTCACACCTATGCCACATGCAGCTTCCCCTGAGGTCTTTCCTCAAACTTATGACCAGAGACAGAAGCTTTTGCCTATGCTCAACTCCTTTTAATTTCTTGGAATCATCTCCTCAGGGTCCTCCCTGAATCAGATTTTCCTGTCGATAAAACCTCCTGCTAGAGATGAAGTTTGGTGACTCCAGAGAAATCAAGAACAAAGAACAATGCAGTGCTCAGGCCACAGAACGACAGCCGAAGGTCTCAGATCGCCCTGACTGCACCACTCGGGCTACACCAGGCTTGGTGCTGCTTCCGCGGAGTAAGGACGCCAGTGCTAGCGGATCCCACGTATCTTACAAACTCACAGCTGTGAATCTCAGACGTGAGGTTCATCATCTCTAAGCCTCTAAAGGAAATATAACTTCAGGTCCACGGTATATCCAAAATTATCAGTTAAGGGAAAATAAATACTTTACAATTTATGACTCTAGCCTTAATAATCCGACAGATAAAATAATGCGGGTATCTGTACTTTTCTGGAGTATATCGAACTGATTTTGCCTGTGAAATACTTATGATATATGTGACTGATTTAGTATTAGAAAAGTATAATTGAGGTCAAATCCCATAATAATATTACAAAACATTTCTAATGCTTAAAGTAAAGTACATGATAGTCAATATCTCATTTATTTAACATATAACAAAAGTCATTATGAATCTTACAATTACATTCAAAATTATACTTCTTTGTGTAATAAAGTCATGTTAAGATTTTATCCCTATAATAAGGACTAGAAATTGCAACAAATTTTATATGTATTACGAAGTCTCTCATTACTTACTATAGCCTAAGTGTAACAATACATACAAAGCGAAAAAATTCTAATCATGTATATGTAATATGCTGTGTGTAATTTGAATTATTTTCTATCTTAAAATGTAGTTTCACTTTATCAAATCTCAGTGAACACATAGTGCTCTTGCAACGTAAAATGTGATAATTTTTATTATAATGAATGACAACCTTGTCGGGGGGTAATGGGAATTGAACCCAGGACTTTTACACTGAGCTTCATATCTAGTTTTCTATCACTTCTATTTTGATCTTACTTAAGTTGCTAGTTTCCTAGGTTAGACTAGAATTTTTACTTCTCCTGCCTCAGCCTCCCAGAGTTCTGGGATATGGGCAAATGCCAATATACATAGCTTAATGATTACTTTTACTAAAGCAAGTCAGTTAACATCACAAACCTTTTTTAATGTTAATAAGTTAAAAGGAAGTTTGACAGAGACTTTATAATCTTATAGTTGTACTTCCTTCCAAATGACTATTTGTCTGCCCTAGGTTTCCCTTTCCTTCCATTAAAATTCTATTAATTTAAATTTCAAGAAAGAGATTACACTGCTTTATTGTAGGATCTATTTGCTTTAAAAACGAAAAATTTCAGAACAAATGAGCTCTTCATTCAAGTTCACCAAAGATCATTTTAATTAATCTTTTTATAATACAATTGCCTTTTCAAGTTTATTGCTGTCCTATGTACAATGAAATTTATGATGGGGTGTCTCAAATTTCACACTTCATTGTTATAGAAGTCCATTTAATTAACTGCACTCTGATCACCACTTAGACTTCTGAGTCACTATGCTTTAACTCCAATAGAGCCTAAGTTTTAAGGAAAAATTCTTTTCAAAATTTACGTATCATAAAGAGCAAACATTATAGTTGGTTTATTTAAGTAGGCTTAGAAAATTCTTTTTAAAAATAACAATGTTTTATAAACAATTTTATACTCTGAAGATAGAACACTAAGAAAAAGACACAGATAAAGGAAAAAATCGAAACATGCCCCAACTCACCAGGTGTGAAGTTGTAGCGAGCTGAAAATCCCATAGACTCTAGTTCTCCATCAGCAAAAAATTTAATCCACAGAAATCGTCCACTGGATTTTATCACGGGTGGGTTTTGTTGTCCACAAAAACGTCCAATTATTGGAGAAAAGCCAAAAGGTCCATCTCGAACTTCAATGTGATCAAATTTGCACTCCCAAGATGGTTCAATAGAGTATTTTTCATCAAAATAAAGTTCAATGCACTGCCTTGGAGCGGCTGGGAAAAGGAAAGAGTATGTCTTCAAGGCCTTTTCTTAAATATTTAGGTAAATATTTTGTATTCTATTTCAGGTTTTATCGGTACACCTTTTGCAAACTTTGGAAATGCAATAAACGGAAATGACACTTAACATTTGAAAGGATACTTTCATACAAATGCATAAGGGGGACTGGTCCTTAAAACTGACAAAGTAGTACAAAAATATTTTGGTAGAGGCGCCCACAAAAATTAACATATCATGGTATTTTTGTAAAAGGTGCGAAACAAAGATTTAAAAGGCAGAGAGATACTGTTTTCTTCTCTCATGTATTCTGAAGTACCGGGGTTTAAGGTCAGGGACCCCTTGAGAACGGGTCAGCACAGTTATATAACCCTTCAAGCAGCCCTAGCCAGGCGCCGTGGTGAGACCCCAGTACACACGTAAGGATGACCAGAGGAGCTGTTCTAGAACGCAGGTCTGAGCATGCACACCCCGTTTACTCTTCCGCACGCCTCCATCAGCCGCAGGACAATGACCGCCACCCCTGAGCCCTGAGAGCCTTCCTGACGCCCCGCCTCCAGGACCCTATCACCTCACTGGGACCCCAAACTCAGGCCACTTGAGCGCGCCACGTTTTCTAAGATAGCACCGCCTTCCAGGCTGGTATGCACTTTTCTCACTTCCTTCCGTATCTGCATCCGCACAGTTGAACTCCTTTTAATTTAAGCTCTCGTTTAAGGGAAACCCCTCTCTACAGCTGCCTGAGAAAGGCGAGACCCACATCACACGCTCTTCTTTCCTCAGCACAGCATTTGTCAATGAGGATCCCCCCTCCCAAATCTTTTTGAGTGAATTATAAAACAAATTTATCTTCATAAATGTTTTTATAGCTCTCTTAAAAAAATCACGGGAGAGCCATATGGGACGACCAACCGTATAAAGCACCCTTTGACTATATTATCTCATGTTCTCTTATTCTTCCCTTGTTAGGAGTCCAAATTAGACAAAAGTTCTGTGACTGGCGGCCAAGATACCCGCAATGGCTGTGATGTGTGGAATATCAGTGTGCGTTTATGCGGGTTGTTCCCCAGCTGGTGCTACAGGCCCCTGGCGGTCTCCCTGCTCTCTGGCCCTCCTCAGGCACTGAACTCCTACGCAGCAGCACAGCTCAGCCCTGGCACCGCACAGCCTGCTCAGGCCGCTGGCCACGCTCTGCTAGGTCTCCAATGCATATGGAATATCATCCTTGGTGACCTAAAAATTCAATCTTTGTATGCTTGGCTGGCCAAAATTTATATAGCACTGAGATATATGACGACTGGGGAATCAGAGACTTGGAGAATGAAATATTATCCTACTGCTCTTCAGGTATAAAATTAAAAATCAATCGGCAAAAGGTCAGTTTGTGTCCAAACATTATTTTATGAAGTATTTTTAATCTCTAACAATATTTCTTACTTATCGGGTATTCAAAAAAAGACATTTATAATACTTATGAGAAAAATCAGGCATAATTTTACCTAACATTAATGTATATCTCAAAGGTCAGCGCACATAGAATCCAAAACAGTGACAGATTTGAGAAAGTTTCTATTAAACAGTTGAAATCCGGAAATTTGAATGTATCCTAAGAAATCACCTGGAAAACTAGGTATTAATCTAAAAGAGGCAAATGCTTAAAAGTAACTGAACATGTTTTGGATTTAGCACTAAATATGCCATTGGCATGCATTACTCTTCTACAGAAGCTGTCTGCTTGTTCATCTTCTCTGTGATCAGCCACATGGTAAGTCTCTTGGGACAATAAACCATTTAAGAATGTGGGATGATTCTTTCAGAGGCATGGAATTTCTGATTGGGAAAAGGTAAGGAAATGAGAACAGTCCTGTGCAAATTCACTCAGATATTTGTCTATACTCCCCCATTTCTCCTATTAGGAAACACATGACAATCCTACACACATTTACTTATTTATTTATTTATCTTCATTTTCATTGTTACTTAAGTTCTGCGCCACATGTATAAACAAACCATTCAATGTCCCTTTGAAAAAGATGCTGTAATTATAACTTTGGTTAGGACACACTATATGTAAACAATTCATTTTTCTTTGGTCCAGCATGTGAAAGTTAACTACATATACCTCCATATAAAAAGTTCTCAAGCTGAATTTGAGGAGATAGGAAATTAATTCCTAAAGTAACTGTGCCATATAATTCTTCTTGTAAATTTAAAAAGTGACTGATTATGGCACAAATAAACTATTGCAACCTTCTAGGTTCAATTTCTTAAATTTGTGTTTTCTTCATGTTTAAAAGGCTCCATTCACAGCTGTGTCCCATGTTATCATTTTCCCTGAGCTGCCTGGGATAAAAACAAAAACAAAACCAAAACAAAAAACAATGAGCTTCCTTTATGAAAACCTCAATCTGTTTGTGAATCTTTGTTCTATACTCAGGCACTTTCACTTGAATTGTGCACATTTGTAGTTTATTTCCTCCTTTTTTGGGGCATTTTAAGACCTCCAGAAGTCCATCAAAGGATGCTTCTTAAGTGACTTAGATTCCACCTGAATACTCTGTGACAGTCCACCTAACCACAGAGATTTGACCAATCACTTCTTTTTTGTCTTTTTTTTGATACTGACTGCCAAGCCTGGGTCCCCTGTTCACAAACACCAGCCACTGCTGGACTTCTTCCAATGGGGGGTGCTCCCATCCCCCCCAGAGCAATGAAAGTTTATCCTAAAGTCACTAATATCCAGTCACTTTATGAGACATCTCCGTGAATACCAAAATTGAACACATTTTTCCCCTTTAAGCCCTCTGCCCGCCCCCACCTATATTTCTTCTCTAGTATAACGTTTCCATTTAGTAAGCAGCCAGCAAAAATTCCTTATAATAGTCCTGCAATGTTCTATTTTTTCTCTCCACATTCCATTTCTGACATTCTAAATGGTTCACATTTCTGCACATAGCATCACCAATACTGCTTTTTTAGTTCAGGGTTTTACTATGATTTGTGTGGTCTTTTTTTTGGTACCAGGGATCGAACTTAGGACCTCCAGCTTACCAGGCAGGTGCTTATGCCATTGAGCTAAATTCCCAGTCCCTTGTATGGTCTTTTTCAATAGTTTCTTAGTTCATGGTCTTTTCCTTCACTGCATCCTCACAAACCTTACCTTATTATTGTTCTAAGTAAATTATTTTAATGGCGCCCCACTGTCTACCACTTAATGTCTAAACTTCCATGGCGGGACAGATGGAATACCACATTCGCCTCTATCTGAGACCACGTATGTCCTCTGCTTCTCTCCTCGCCGGGGAAGAGACTTCTGGTGTCTCTCATCAACATTTCATACCTTCGAACTTCCGTGTAGAAGATGATTACTGCCTGAATGTTTTCCAAAAATGAAAGCTGACCTCCCTTCCTTGCAGTCTTCACCTTAGTCTTTCTATTTTAACCATTCTGTGCTCCTTTTGAGGTCTCTTTATACCATTTACTGAAAGGGGCACAGTCTGCAGGCCGTATCGTAAGTGCCATGGATTCGCAGTCTGCTTCGTTTAAGGCTTTCTAAATGGTACCTAGCAGAGTAGCTGCTCAGTATTAGTTAAATAAATGTGAAGTGTTTCAAAAAGGGCACAGAGTAGGGAGAGGTGCTTCACACCTGTACTCTCAGCACCCTGGGAGGCTGAGGCCCAAGGATTGCAACTTACAATCCAGTCTGAACAACTAAAGGAGACCCTGTCTCAAAATAAAAAATAAAAAAGGGGGCAGTGATACAGCTCAGTGCAAAGACCCTAGGTTCTATCCTTAGCATCCTCCCCAAAAAACAAGTACAAAATCAAGGCTAATGGTAAAAGGACGTTCTATTTATTTCGTTTTAGCTTTGTCCTTGATATAACTACAAATCCATGACATTTTTTACACAATGTTAAACTAAAATGCTAGCAATACTTTTTAATTACAAGTACTATTAACAATGAAAGCACAATTTATTTCTGAATTAATCTTTGAAGTAAAAGAATTGATTGATTTTATTCTTTGTATAGTAATTTAGAGTTTTAAAATACTATGTCATGTGAATTTAAGCAAGATATTTAACCTTTATGTGCCTCAGTTTCCCAACAAATAAAATGTGGCCAACAAAAATAACTATTTCCTATGATTGAAAGTTGTAACGCATGTTCTTATAAAAGTCATGATGATATCAGTGATATATACACATACATATATATAACAGAAACATCATATTAACTTTATAAAAAATAGATTTCAGTCCAGAATTCCCATTATTTCAATATCCTTCTCATCAATCAAAGCTTTAGATGTCCATTTTTCTTGTTTTTTTTGTTTTTTTTTTTTAAATATCAGAGTTTTTTTTCCCTCTTGCAGCTTGGCGTATCTTTGCTAAAAATTCTACTTTACCCGTGCCAAGTGGAGAGGAAATATTCTTGCATCAAAAACTACAGAAAAAAAGAAACATTCCTAAAGGGATATTCTTAAAATCAGTTGAGCAAAAAGTCTGTTTCTCATTAAAGTTCTGTCAAATGAACTTGGCCCTGGTTTTTAAATGGACATCAAGCACAGGCCACCTTTTCCTTAAGGTAGCTCTGTGTGTGTGTGTGTGTGTGAGGGAGGGTGGCTGATTCCAGGCTTTTAGAATTCATGCAAAATATTGAAAGTTTCCAACATTTTGTGAAATGTTCACATTTATTAAAAAGTTGCAGTTAGTGGCAGTGTTTCGAGGAAAGAAATTAAAAATGTTCTGAGAGGTGAGTCTATTCTTTTTAGTAATATTTATGCTTCAAGTTAAAAAAATGATAAAAAAACTATCATACAACAGAAGTCTGATTTTTACTTTAATATATGATCTTCTCCATTTTAGCAAAGAGATGGTAAGCTTCATCCAGATTAATATTTAGAAAACACAGATTATAAATTCTTCTCTGGCATTAATGATTTTTCAAGCTTTAATGACTTTAAAGAAAAATAATACGGATAGGTTATTGTAGTCCTTGTTAAACTAATAAAAATATTACTCTCTCAAACTGTTACCCTTTAGGTAACAGCCATTCTATTACTCTAGAACCATAAATCAACAGCCATAAAATAAGCTTTTAAATTGTTGATTTGGTTTTATCTCTAGGATGCTTGCTTATAAGCCATTACTAATAATTTCAGTAATTCGTCTGATTCCAGATTTTATAGTTATTTGCTCCACTCAGAGATATCTGTGTTCTTTGCTGCCTTCGGAATCCCTTTTTATGAAGTTTAAGTGTACAGGGCATCCCAGGCATGGAGCGGAACAGGTTTTGGCCTACGCCCAGCTATCTGATACCTTCCTTGCTTACCTTCTATGATGTAGATGCACTCGCGGTCAGGGGGGTACTTGCTAGGATAGTTGGGAGAGGTAAAGATACCTCCATCTGCATGTTTTGTCCAAGTTCCACACTGCACTGATTTCTGTGTTTCTGATGTGATTTGCTTCTCTGTAAAATATAAATAAATAAGTGAATTTTTAAAGAATCATCTAATTTTCTATAATACTAAAAATAGAGGACAATCTTATAATATCCATTAGTAAATTAATTTTGAAACACTCTGTTAGTCAAAACCAATCAATTATACACACTATAAAATGTTCAGACATTCTAGAACATTAAGAGTATGAGGAATATAGGGAAATGTGAAAAAATTAGAAGTCTTCCACTAGCATTTTTCCAAAGAAACACACCTGTTCCTTTCTTGGTTGCCCCAGAGAAATGGAGGATGATTAAACTTGCTACAACTGAAATAGAAAAGAAAAATTAGAGAGAGATAATATGCACTAAAAGATCCAAATCTCATAAAAACATTGTAAGATTTAAGGATATAATGATATCAAAGCAGATTAATGTCATATTGCTCTCTGTTATAAATTGACTCAGAACTAGCAAAAATTAATTCAAAATGTACAAGAGAAAAACGTTGAGAATCCCTTAAGGAAGTAGTGCATGTTTATAATAAATGCAATTAAAAATCCCAAGGTGAATGCATACCTCAAAACCAAAAGGTAACATTATCCTACTCTACTAATATCACATAGCTTACAAGTGGGATTTCAAGACCTGTGCTGTTATTAGACTACCCTTCCTGGAAAGACTTTGCCAGCATCTCTAAAGGAAAAAAAGAGGAGTAGCAAGTAACAGGAAGAAAAGGAAAAACAAACAGTGAGAAAGAAATCCATGATTGATCCCAACATGCTGTCAATGCACTTGTATTTTGGCAAAATAAACACTTAGGCGAATCCTGTAGGGTACTGGGGAGGAAGAACTAGAGGAAAACAGATTAATGTGGATTGGAGGCATTAAGCAGCATGATGAAAACTTGCTTACAAAAATGTACTGAACTACCCCGCTCTCAGCACTTCTCAGCTGTGAAATTAATCTTTTCTAACTTGCATTTGATTCAATATTTAGTGTTATCCAGAAACAGATGACTATTTTGAGCGAAGTGGTTTCTGGAAGCCTTTTACCAGGTCAGTGCTCAGGATCAGAGTCTGTTCTGTAATTCCACAGTAACTTGCAATGCCAGTGCAACCCGAACTTCTTTTTATTTCTATATTCTAGATTTACTCCACAATGGTAGAAACCTAAAGCTAGTCAAGTAGTTAAGTCATCTAGTCTTCAGAATTCCTAATTTTTCCTCTTCTATCTTATTTTTTTTAATTTATTTTGCTGCCCAATTATACAAAAGGTTTCTATTCTGGTATTTCCTAACTTACAGGTGAGGTGGGGGGCATATGCCTTGATCATGTCCACTAAGGCTTGGTCTAGCAGCTTATAAATGTATTCCCAAACCTTCTTCCAAGAAAATTATCTGGGTGGTGATAGTAATAGCTGATAAATCATCAATTGTATTACTTTATATTCTAGCCGGATCATCTACTTCTTAGATTCAAAAAGCTGGTCCCCGTTACTGTGTTGGTGTTGTCTCTGGGTGCGAAAACAGCAATAAATAGAGAATGAAACATCATCGCCTTACCTTGCCACAGTCCTACACACACAGCGCCCCAGACATTCCCCGAGAGCCGCAGCCAGCAGCAGCAGCAGCAGGGCGCGCGTTTGTTTACTCTGCTCTCCTGCTCTCCCTGGGTCGATGGGCTCACGCTAGGCTATGGAAGGGGTCCTGTGTTTAACTCCTCAGCCAAGAGACCCCAGCCGCGAGCGCAGAATGAGGACACTGCGCCTCGCTTCTAACTGTGAGCCGCATCACACACTGTCTCACACTCCCTCCTCCTGACTGACTTTGGATGCTGTCTGCCCCCACTACCTGCCCACCTTACACCGCAGGCCGGGCCACGCACTCCGAAGCAAGACAGCCAGAGTCCCGGCTCTGGCAGGCAGGAGGGAGTGGAGACGGCCACTTGCTCTTTCAGGAGCCCCTGGTCTCCGGTGTGAGTTCTTCTACCTACCAGGCTGAGTGTGGGCCCCGAGTACCGCGAACCCATGCAAAAGGAAGATTTGTTTTCGTCCCACCAAGTACCCACCCTGCTCCCTTCGGGCTCCAGCTGCGCCCTCGCTCGGGCCGCAGACTGCCCGCACGTGCTCGGTTCTCCCCACCCTCGGCGCCCGCTGCCTACGCGGAGACCGCTTCCCCGGGGGCTCCGAGCTCCAGCGGCGCCTGGCTCTGCGCTGCTGCAATCCAGAAAGTTTACAGCGCCCGGGGACTCACGGGGCTGCGGGGTCCGGCGGGAGCGCGCGGCCCGGCCTCTCCCGGCGCGTCCGGGGCGGCGGGAGCGGTACTCACTGTGAAGCAGGCTGCGTCCATGGATCATGTCTGTGCGTTACACCAGAGGCCCCGCGCTCCACTAATTCCATTTAGAGCCGGGAAGACTTCAGTGGTGGGGGAGCGGATGGAGGAGTCCAGGGCTTTTAAATCGGCACGCGGAGCACAAAACACGGGGCGGGGAGCGACAGAGAGACGGGAGAGAGAGAGATCCGAGCCCGCACCGCAGCCAGATCCCAATCCGTCCGTCCCCCGCCGCCGGCTCGCGTCCCCGCCAGGACGCTCGCATCACAGCCGGGCGCCGACCGCCGCGGGCAGCGGCCTCTGCCTCTGCCTCACCGCCGCCGCCGCCGCAGCTGGCGGGGGGACGCGCGGGCAGGCGGCGCGGGGCGAACCCGGGGCGCCCGGGGCCGAGCCGGGCCGGGCCGGGAGGCGGGCGGAGCGGGCGGAGGCCGGTCCCGACCGACGGCAGCGACGGCTGGGGCGCGCTCAGTCCCCGGTCTCATCCACCGCGAGCCGCAGGTCGGAGCAGCGTCCCCGGGAGGACGTCCCGCAGCAGCCCTCCGCTCTCCAGCCCTGGGCCGCCTTGCGTTGAGGCATTGAAGACCGGAGGCAGGGGTCCGTCCGCGGCTCGCCGGGCTCCGCGCCACCTCTGCGGTCTTGCAGAGAGAGGAGCGGTGGGTGGGCGTCTGGGAGGAGGCTGGAGGGTGGCAGAGGGGAGCGGGGGTGGCTGAGGGGCGGGGAGGGAGGGGCGGGAGCAGGAAGATGGCAGAGTTACCAAGCGCGCGCCTCCGTCACAGCCCTGGGCGCCGGGACCCTCCGGGCAGCCCGGAGCCGCGGAGAAGTCGGGCAGCCGCGCGCGGCGGGCACCCCCGGGGCTGGGGCGCGGCGGACTGGGGCGGCGGCGACCGCAAGGGCATCACAGCTGCTCGGATCCTGGGGGAGGAAGGGGGAGGGGTGAGGGCCAGGCTGGGATCAGCCCCTCGCCGGCCCGCGCGCCGCGGGAGGCAGGGGAGAGGCGGGCGCAGGCGAACCCCCCAGCCGGGCCGAGCGCCGCGAGCCAGGCGTGGCCGGAGGGGGCGTCTCTCGAAAATCCCCGGTGGGCTTTGGCTTTTACACTTTTTAAGAGCCGGGAACTGCGGCAGGTCTGCCTCCGCCCCCGTCTCCCTGCCACCCGTCCGAGGGCAGCGGGCGCTTCCCAGCCCTCCGCGCCCGGCAGTCCGAGCCCGGGGCCGCGCGGCGGGAGGACGGCGCCAGCTGCAAAAGTTTCGCGGCTCAGCCCCGGGCCAGAGGCGGAGGCCGCCGCCTCGAACGCACCGCGAAGACGCAGGTTCTGGCCGTTTACCTCTCCGCTCCTTCAGGGCTTGCCAAGGGCCCCAAAGGCGGCACGCTTCACCCCACCCACCACACACGGGCGCGCGTTCGTGGCGCGCCGGACACGGGAGCCCAGAAGTTGGCCGAACGGCAGCACCAGGAGAGCCGGAGCGGATAAAAGGCGAAGAAAGGGCCGGGAGCCGCGGAGAAGCGGGAGCAGCGCCGCCCCCTGCCCGGAGGCGCCCGCCCTCCTCGGCCTCCGCACTCGCCGCGGCGCGCAGAGGGCTCCGGGCGCGCGGCTGCCTCAGCCTCCCGAGCCGGGGCTGCGCTCCAGGTGGGGACGGAGGCGTTGAGGAGCCGGGGGTGGAGCGAACTAAGGGGTGCGGACTGCGGGCCAGCAGCTGGGCTGCGGAGAGCGGGGGGCTCCTCGGTGGGGCAAGGCGAGAAGAAAGGGCCTGGAAAGGAAAAGGGAAAGCGCGGGCGGCCGGGGGCGGCGGCGGCGGAGCTCCCGGGCGTCACCTGCCCGCACCTGCTGCTGCGCCCCCGGGACGCCCACGGGGATGCGCGGGCGCGCTGGACGTTGGCGCTGGCCGCTGTCTCGCCCGCATCTTCCCCGCCCCGCGCCGGAGAAGCTGTCCTCTCTCCCTCCGGCCGGTGAACCGTGACGAGGACTAGAGGGGTGAAGCTCAGAGTCCGGAGGGAATTCCCGAGACTCGGACGCGAGCGCGCAGCCTCCAGCCACCGGCTCTGGGCGCCCGACCTCCGGGCAGCTGGCAGTCAGTGCTGGGGGGCGGGGGCGCAGGCCGAGGAGAAGTGGCGGCCACGCGTTTGAGGAAAGGTGGGCGACTTGGCGGGGCGGGATCAGAGAGCCAGCTAGACGGAGCTCGAGAGCAAGAGTGAAGGAGGAAAGGGAAGAATCGCGTGCGTGTGTGTCTGTGTGTGTGTGTGTGTGTGTGCGCGCGCGCGCGCGCCTGTGTGTGAGAAAGAGAGCGCGCAGCGTCCGCAGAGCTCCAACTCCTCCATCGGCGGAGGCTGAGCCTGCGAGGGGAGCTGCAGGCTCAGGAAAAGGAGGTGGAGCGAGGATGGGTGGAAAGGCGGTGAGTAGCTGCCCACCCAGCTCTAGTGAAAGAGGGCCGGGGATAGCGGACCCCGCGGAAGTCCTGCACCGCACAGGCGACTCGCGAGGTGGCGAGAGGGGTGGGAGCGGAAGGCGGCGTGGGGCGCGGAGTTGGAGGAGCCCCTCTGCGCCGGGGAGCAGGGATCAGGGACCCGGCTCTGTGAGCGGGCTGCCTAGCAGAGGAGCTGGATTCTGAAGAACGCCTGGAAGCGGTAGCTCGGATCCGGGTCAGCTACGGAGAAGGGTGGGAGGCCGGTGACTCGAGCTGATGGTTTCATACTGGAATCTTTCTTGAGAGGGCATAATCATTTTTTGCGTTCAGATGTGCCTTTTTTATGAAAACGAGCAAAATTCGTCAAGTGAACAGTGGAAACACAAAACTGTTTTTAGAAAATTTACTGGATTTCTTAACAGGATTTGAAGACAGAGGAACAATTTTTCTTTTTTTTTATGCTAACACCTCATCTCAAGTACCCTTTTCCTTCCTTTCCCCAGACGTGTTTCCCAGGACTCAGATGTTGTATTCCTGCTAGGGAAGTAGCCATCCCAGATTGTGCTAGACAGGGAGTCCTAGGATCAGAAGGAAAGATACAGAAAATCCAAGAAGGAAATCCTTGGGAGGGCAGAAGGAGCCTAACCTGCAGCCACGCCCCTATGTGAAGTCAGAGGCTCCTTGTGGCCTTGACCTTGCGTGCCTGCTGCTGGTCAGGGCGGATCCTGGGGCTGAGGAGTGACCCTCCTGCTCCTCCTTCAGTGCCAAGTGCGAGTGGGCCCCTCCTGGACCACTTGCCGGACAAGCCCACCGAGGGACTTGGGCACCTGAGACTGAGCCAAAACAGGCGCCCAGCCTTTTCCTTTACTCCCCTAATCTCCCCGTGTTGGAGATGCAACTTTTCGCTGGCAGAGTCTAGCCCGGTGCTGCTGGACACACTCCCCTACACCATACTGTTAACTCTGCCACATCCTGCTAGCCTGTCGAACTGCCTTAGTTCTGAGTCACTCAATCATCACTTGCTGAGTGATATTACTTTCCTTATAGAGACCCATAAACTTTTTTTTCTGAAAAAAAACAACATGTGAGAAATTTTCAGCTTTTCCAAAGGGAGGTTATGTGTGCCTATGGTCAAATTACATGAGGTGGTTAGCTTGAAAGCAACAATTGATAAACTGATAGCTTTTAGGAGCTAAATATGCTGTCCTAGGAAGAGGGTATTCTTATCAGAGTTGCCCAAAGTTAGGATTAAAAGTGACTACACAACAAGAAAATGCAGAATAAAAACTTTGGATCCAGTTAAGTGTCAGTGGTTTCTTTTTAGCTTGTATCTCCATAACAGTGATAGATAAGAAAAATTTCCGAAACTCTCAATGAATTGGTGTAGGAAGCTTACACTTAAAATTCAAATGCACGTGATATTTGTCTCTATGCATATAATTCTCTGCAGAAGATAACAAACTCACGGTCCTTTATGGTTACTTTATTAATTATTTCTGTAGGACTGGCAGCATTTTAAAAATTGACTTTCTATTGCTGAAGAGATGATGTTACAAGATAACTGAAACAAAATAATGCCTCTGACAGGGCCCATATTACAGAGTAGTTTTATTTATAAGTGATATTTTATTTAAATAATTACAAGATGTGAAGGCATGTTTTGCCATTTTATTCATCAGTATACAAGTCACAGTACATCAAAAATTTATTAAATAATTTGCTGCCTAGTGGAGTATTGTGAAAATTACCTGCAGTACTCTAAGATCAATCTGGTTTCTGGCAATATGGATGTAGCTATTTGTCTTCTATAATTTGTAGATGTATCCAAACAAAGTAGAAAGTCAAAATCTTTGAATTCTTACATTTAAATCAAACAGGATTATTCTATGATGACGACTAGGGAAGCATAAAATATGGTTTCCTTAGAAGTATGAATATATTGAGTTATTAGCACAAGAATATTAGACTCTTGTAGGCAAGAACTTGTTGAATTAATATTGAAACATTACTTTGTGATATGTAGTCATTGTCCATGTTCTTTCACATCATGTCACAATTGTGCTCCAAAGACATGTTATGTTTTCTACTTAAGAAAATGTGAGAATAAAAATAATTCCATGATATAGCAATCCATGGCAAAAGTTGGGAAAAAAAGTTATTTTCATTATGATTGGTAATTGACAATGGCTTATAAAAATAACAGCAAGCTTTTTAATCATCAGAATACTTAGTTCTGTAAATCACCATGGTCCAAAAGACAGTTTCTGATGCTGTGACCCAAGATGAAAAGCAAAGTGTGTGAAGGTGCTGCCTTGTAGTCAATATCTTATCACAACATCTATTCATTGCTACTCTGGGGGAAAAAAAACAAATTTCTGTTACTTAGGGATTTAACCATATCTGGAAGATATAAAGTAAGCTAAAAATAAATCAGCATGTTATGTGTCTAAATATTCGTTACTAAATAAAAACTAAACATTAAACTGATAAGTTAGGTATGTAAATGTTACTTATGATGTGATATTCATTTTTGTTATTCAATATATATATTAACAAGTCACACAATTTTATTAACCCTGGCTATTTATAAGGTCATAAAATATCATGATTTGTTGTTATGTGGATAAAGAAAAATAAAAAAAGCTTTGCTTGTTGAAATTAACCTTGGATATTAAGGTAAAAGACATTATATATATCTAGGTCAACAAATATGTTTTGAGGAGAGGAGTAAGTTTTGGTACATGAAAGTAAATAATGAATGAAAACCTTGCTGTTTTCTAAAACAAACAAACAAAAACACTCTGGATAATCATTTACCTGTTGCCCTGTCTTTGACTTTCCATTCTCTCTCATTCTTGACATGATACAAGGTAGTGCCCTACAGTACCTTACTGACATTTGCAAGACAAGAAAAGAGGTATGAAATAGCTTTCTTCCCAGTTTTAGGGTAGACCAAATTACAAAATAATGTATTATCAGAAAATAGCAATACAGCAGTAACATTTTTGTCAAGTGACTATGGCTATGATGATTTTCAAAAACCTAGGGAAAATATCAGACTTTAAGTAAATTATGCAAACTAGCCTTTTAATAGTCATTTAAATTAGTCTTCAAAGTAGTTTTCTAATTAACATACAAAGCTATTTTATTGATATATTGCTGTATAGCATAAAAGGGTTTATTCTAATTATTACAAGATTATCTACCATTCAAGACATTGATCACAGTCAATTTTCTTCTAAAGTAATGCCTTCTAATGGAATGAGAAACAAAAGTTTCTTAGAAATGCTAGAAAACAGTTATATTCCAAGGGGAACCCTGAAAGCTGTCTCAACACAACCTGCTGAAGAGGCGAGGCTATGCCACAAGCCTGAAAGAGAAGCCAAGAGGAAAGGATTCCGGTAGATGCACAAGGGATCAGTTTGGATATTTTATATAACATCGGTTATTTTTTGCTTGGAGATTGTAGGATAGAAAAGACCTTTCAGGTTCTTACATGCCAGCAGCCTATTTCTTTTTCTTTTAATTCAAAGAGAAAAAAACAATAAAAGCAATGATACATAATTTCAAAGTGAGATAATAAGAGATTAACAATAGTTAATACATTGCATACTGTTGTCTTCAAAGTAGTTGCTCAGATTACAAGATATAGGCATAAAAATTGATCAAACAATATAAGCACAAGCTTCTTTTCAATGAACTAATACAAATTAGTAGTATAATTATCTTAGCTATCCATCCTTCTTTTCAGCATTCACCACATCCCAGTTGTTGGTTTTTTTTTTTTTTTTTGAGCAGTTGTGGGCCGAATGGGACTCATAATCCTAGTTTTTGAGGAATCTCCACACTGATTTTCATAGTGGTTGCTCCAGCCTACACTCCCACTAACAGTGGAGAAGGGTTCTTTTTTTCCCAACAGCCCCTCCAGCATTTGCCATTGGTTGATTTCTTGATGACAGCCATTCTTTGTAGAGTGAGATGGAATCTCAGTGTTGTTTTAATTTGCATTTCTCAAATGACCAATGATGTTAAACATTTTTTTAATGTTTATTTAACATTTGTATTTCTTCATCTGATAAGTGTATGTTCATCTCAGATGCCCATTTTTGGACTGGCTCTTTGAATTTGAGGGGCCTGACTTTTTTCAATTCTTTATATGTTCTAGATATAAGTCCTTTGAGGGACAGTTTCCTAAAACATTTTCTCATTCTGTGAGTTTTATTTTCCCTCTGTTGGTGATTTCTTTTGCTGTACAAACTCTTTTTAATAAGAGGAGATACCAGTTATTGATTCTTTGAAGTACTTTGCATGCAGTTTGGATTTTGTCCAAAAATTCTCTGTCCACCCCTATGTCTTCAATATTTCTAGCTACTTTCTCTTCCAGTGGATTTAGTGTTTCTGTTTAATATTTAGATATTTGATCCACTTTGAGTTGAGTTTAGTGCATGGTGATATACATGGGTCTAGTTATGTGGAAAGCCAGTTTTTCCAGCACCATTTATTAAAGAGAGTGTCTTTCTTTTCAGTGGCCATAATTTGACCCTGTTGTCAAGGAAAAAATGGCTGAGAGTGTTTGTAGTTGTGTCTGCATCTTCTAATCTGTGGCTTTGATCCTCAGGTCTGTTTGTTTGTTTGTTGCTAGTACCATGCTGATTTTATCACAGTAGCTTTGTAGTATAATTTTAAGTGAGGAATGTGATGCCTCCTGCCTTGTCTTTGTTGTCCAGGATCACCTTTGCTATTCTAGGTCTCCTCTGTTTCCAGATGAATTTTAGGAATGTTTTCTCTAGATCTGTGAGGTATGCTAATTATACTTTGATTGGGATTCCATTAAATCTGTATTACAATGTTGGGAGTATGGCCATTTTCACTATGTTGATTCTTCCTATCCATGAGCAAGGGATATCTTTCCATTCTCTGATATCCTCTTCAATCTTCTTTTTCAGAGTATTGTAATTTTCAGTGTATAGATCTTTTACTTTCTTTGTTTGATTCCTAAGTAATTCATTTTTTAAAATACTATTGTTAAGGGTGGTATTCCCCTAATTTCTCTCTCAGTGAGTTCGTTGTTTGTATAAGGGATGCTGTTGATTTTTGAGTGTTGACTTTGTATCCAGCTACACTACTGAATTTGATTATTAAATCTAGAAGTCATTTGGTGGCGCTTTTGGGGTCTTCTTTGTAGAGTATCATGTCTTCTGTGAAATAGTGATAGTTTGACTTCTTCCTTTCCTTCCATCTCAAAAACTCAAGTGGAGAAAACAATCTAAGATGTGGAACTTTTTTGTTATTGATGCTAATGTTTTGTTAACATAAGCATCAAGTTGTGAGAGCTGCTGATCCCAAAGGGATAACAAATTATTTCTTAATTATTGTGCAGACACTGTGAAAGGAAAACCACATACAATACCTTTACAAACACAGGGAAAACACTCATGAAAATAAGAAGTTATTGAAACCTTTAGGACATTACAAAGATGTGATGGAACGTTCTCATTCATGGATGCAACAATTCCTTCCTCCATCTCTGTTTCTTCACAATATGACCTTGGTGCTTTGCTTTAGAAACCATGGCCTTGACTTCTACACCAACTAAACCTTGTCTTAGCTGTGTGATTGACTTGGCCAATAGCACTGCAAACATGACTCAGCTAGTGACTTGGCAAGTGCGTACAAATTGGAGCTTTCGTTCCTGCTAGAGAGAAGTGTTCTGTCATTGTTGGAAAAATCAGAAAGAGGCCTCTGGAAGATGGGGACAGTGAGCCGTGCTGGTAGAAACCCCTTACACAAACTCCCAGCCAACCTCCATCATGATCTGCATTTCAGTGAGATAATTTTAGCAAATATAGCACTAGACAAACCCCAAAATGTTGCTATAAAGGGAATGGCTTTAGGTATACAACCAGCCAAAAAATGACCAGGTCAAATTGCTCATCTAAAAAGTCATAACCAACAATTTGATTATTATTTAAGCTACTAAGTTTTGAATTCATTAATCTTATAGCAATCTATAACTAATACAGGAGGAAAATACATTAGAACTATTAAGTGTAACAATAATGATTTGTGTAGGGTTTCAGGTATTTTGACCGTGATGTGCTATAAAGTGGTTCTTCTCTGATCATGGTTCTTCGGAGTTCTAATGCCTCGCTTATCTGTATGTTGAATTTTTTTTTTCCATTTTTGTAAAGTTTTGTGCTATTACTTCCGTCAGCAGGCTTCTATGCCCTTTGTACTGATTTTCACTAATTTTAAGTAATCTTAGATTAGTCTTCTTTGCATCATCTAGCAGCTGTTGGATCCATTTTCCATATTATCTTGTTATTTTTAAGAAATCTCTCATTAGCCACAGCCCTGTCCTCTGTGTCTGACACTTTGTCCTCACACTGGTCACTTCCGCTTGCCCATACTTTCAAAAGAATTTTTAATTTCTTGGATTCATGTTGGAACTTTTTTATGGACTCCAATTATTTTCAATGATGGGAACTCAGACTTTGCATCTCTTTCTTTAGCTCTGCTAGTTTTTTTATTGGTGTTCTCTCTAGACTTGCTGTGTAATTATCTGTTTAGTTAATCTTGTGTGAATTCATCAAGCACCTATTGATCTGTTTTGCTATGTCTAGTGTTATCCTTTAAGATATTTCAACTCTGTGGCTTTCGATTTGCTCTCCCTCAATGAGCTCTGATATTTATACACGATGCAGTATTACTCTGCTATAAAGAAGGATAAACTTGAGTTATTCGTAGGTAAATGGATGCACCTTGATACCATAATGCTAAGTGAAATGAATTGGACACAGAAGCTTAAATATTGAATGTTTTCTTTTATATAAGAAACTCAAATATAAATAAAGAGCAGAACAAAAGATAAATGTTAGGAAGTAGGGAGTTCTTTTTCAAATGAAAAGGGAAATAAAAGAATGAGACAAGAGGAAAGGGAAAGGGGATTAAAAAGAATTAAAGAGAAATAAAAATGGAAATTTGGCTTTTGTAAATGGAAAAGGGACTAAGAGTTAGAAGAAGCAGGGAGGGATGTGAGAGGAAGGGGACATAAAGGACTTACATTGAGTTATGTCCATGCACCAAATCCCATGATAAATTTAATCATTATTAGCAAACACATACTAATCAAAAATGATGATTGTTGGCTGGGCACATGCTTGTAATCACTTAGGAGGCTGAGGCAGGAAGATCACTGAGTTTGAGGCCACCTTGTGCTACATAGTTAATTCAAGGTCAGTATGAACTACATAGTGAGACTCTGCCTCAAAAAAACAAAAAGATGACTTTTGAAATGTACCTAAAAAATCGATAAGTGGATTGAAATGGGCAAATTTCAGATACTTTCCTAGAAAACAGGGAAAAAAAAGATGTGGAAAGTAAATATATGAAGTTATTCATACATCTCACAGTACAGCAAAGGTAAAGATAATATTTCAAGTTAATAGTAATATTAAAAAGTCCTAAGAAATCAGGCCAAAATACACACAGATTACTAATATATTTGAGAGAAAAAATACAAAACTAGAATCAAATTTAAGAAATCAAAAGCAAAATTCTAAAAGTTTATGCCTAGAAAAATAGGCAACAACAATAGAAACAAACACAGATGACCTCCATCCAGTAAAGGACAAGAAATAGATTGGCAACAATCTCTTGAAAAGAAATACCTTGCACAAAAGTATCAGTGGAGATAATATCATTAGAAAGTGAGAGAGAGAAATGCCTGAACTTAAAATTTATGTGTGCAAACTATTACTAAATTCATGAGTGTAAAGAAAATCTTTACTTAATTTAACAAATCATTAGGCAGCCCGAACTAGCGAGAACAGACATATGATCCTAGTACCTGAGAAGGTGAGAGGGGAGAATCAAAAGTTCGAGTCCAGCCTGAGCCATTTAGCAATTTACTGAGAGTCTGTTTCAAAATTAAAGAAAAAATACAAAAAGATCCAGAATTGTAGCACAATGTGAATTTCCCAAATCAATATCCAGTGCTACTCCTCCAAAAAATGTCTTTAGATGATACATTATGGTGAGGAAAAAAATGACTTTAAAGAACATATGGCAACATGGAGGTAAAGGTGTATTGAAAATTCATTGTTGTCTGGATAAACAGCAGATATCCATGTGTGTCATGGTTAAGATGGAGAGGACATAGAGAACAATGTTCTAAATTTCTTGTCCTGTTTGGATTGAAAAATATATAAATACTGAATATCACTAGATACTGGTAGGGAATCTTAGAATAGTTTCATATAAATAAGGAAAACTAAATTGCAAAATGTTCATGTCAGTTAGGGAAAATTCAACACACCCAATGAAAGGTGCTAGTTTAAAACAAAATGTAAAAACAGCTGAAGCAAAAGAGAGAAGTGGGGAGGAGGAAAAGGGGCAGGAAGGAAGAAAGAAAAGAGAGAAAGAAAGAAGCAACCATTTTCAGGTTTATACTGTTATAAACGTTGAAGAATGAAAAAATAAACATGGGAATACATCCATAACACAAATAAGTCGAATTACTGACCTTACTTACTAGCTCTTATCTCAAAAATATAAAATGCATAAAATATAGAGATGAATAAATGCGGGATGAGTGAATGTATGAAACAATAAGTAAATGGGTCATTGGATGAGAATATATTCCGTGCAAAATTTACTTTATGACCAATTTTACTTTTAAGGGCATCAGATTTACTTTCTCATATGGTTCTCCAAAATATCGTTATTTAAAAGGTGAAAAACTATAAAACTAGATTCCTGAAATTAGTGTAACCTTAGAATCAAATCCAAGTCCATATACACTGAACTCTGGTGCCAAATTCCCTACTGTTTTCCTGTGGGGCCTCACAATGCAGTACACAGTCGGGTAATCTCTAGCTACTGGCAATGACAAACACTGTCCTTGGGCTAGTGTTGGGCTGTTGGGCCTCTCTTTAACCAGGAGTATCACAGAGAGAACAGCCAGCAATATTCCATCAATGGCTGAAATGATCTCATGTCCCTCACACTGCACAAAGTGCGATTCGTAAGTCTGTGCCTTAACCTGGCTTCCAGGGCCCCTGCCGGGATTAAGGGCTGATTTCGCATGCTAGTGATGTGCTTCTGATGCACATAGGACATCTTCCTTTTCTGGTCTCAGTTTGCAATACCTTTACTGGTATTTTCTGGAAGAACTTCCAAAAGGATTACTTACACTGAGACTTTTTACCCTAGGTGTTTTTGTAGTGGTAGTTGTTCATTTTGCTGAGGAGAGACAAACAAAACCACTGGTATACAAAAGATACTTAGGATGCAGAGCATTAAGTGGGGTCCTGCACTGTGAGTCCTCACTGACCATCCATACCAACATACTTGTTGGTGGGGCTGATTGACACAGTGATGCCTCCTGCAGGTTACAGCATCACTATTGCTAAGAATTTTGCCTCTGGAAACAGGATAGAAAATAGAACCAGATGCCCTGGTTTAGGGCATATCTTTTTCTGTCTCTTTATTAAAGTCACTCTCTGATAGGGAAAAAATAGTATGTTAAGATCTGTGATGCCTGTGTTTGAGAACACTGGACCCTTGTTTGCTCCAAAAATTTTGGAACAGCACCAATGTCTCACTAGAAATAGAAGGCTCCTCTGGCCTCGGAACTATGTGCTTCCTTCCTTTAAGGCGAATACCACAGAGGACGAAGTGTCCTGGCACTCCTCAAAGTCAGGCCTCTCCTTCCTTCCTTGCTTCTAAACCAATAACAAGGTTTAAATCGCAGAATGTCTTAACCGGGCAAGTCCTGTGTCTTAGTTATTTTTTCTTTCATTGCTGAGACAAAATACCTGACACCCAAAATTAGGGAAGGAAAGGTTTATTTCTTACAGTTCTTGGAGGTTTCAGTCCATACTCAGCTGGCTGCAAGGCAGGGTGGTGTGGTTGAGGGCCAGCCATTCATGGTGGCCACAAACAGCAAAGCAGGAAACCTGCAAGAGCGGGAAGACATGCCTTCTTCCTGCCCTTAACGCTGTCTGTCAACTCCATCCCTGGGCTATTGCAGCACTCACATCACCAATCCCAACGCCAGACAACAAACCAATCATGAATGCCAGGCTCAGCCATGTCCAAGCCATGATTACATGAGACTTGGTGGGGCCACAGGACCATCCACCATAACATCCTGTCTGTACTTTGGGAACACAGATTATTAGCATAACCTGAAAGTAGATCTTGAGAATGCTACATACCTTCAAAGTTAGGATTTCTTGGTGATTTATTGTTAAACATTATTTCCTTGTAACTTAGTAACTTATCATTTTATTGTTAGTATTTACTTTGGATGTTCTGCCAAATCATTAATTTCTGATTCATACTCCCTCATATGAAATATCTCTCACTGATACTTGCATTTTGTTCTATAATCTCAGTATCTCTGTCCAGCAGCTGTTGATTGAGGCCCAGGTCCTCCTAATAATTAGGTTAGCCTCTGAGCAGTATCTGGGCTTCCTCAGTAGAGATGTGCTGACCTTGAACTTATTCAGTGGTCTAGAATTAATGAAAGGAAATAATAAAGTAAAATTTCAGTCATGAGATCATGAGTGATTTTGCAATTTCTCTTTCACAAAATGAGTATTTCTCTATGAGCAATTATTTGGGCAAAATAATTAAGAAATAAAAAGGTAGAACAAGTCATACCATTGAACATTGTCTTAGTTACTTTCTTATTGCTGCAGCAATATATCCAACAGCCATAACCTAAAGGAGAAAGATTTATTTTGACCCACAGTTTGTAGAGGTTTCAGTCCACTGTCATTCTGTTGCAAGGCAGAGTAACATGGCAGAGGAGAAACAGCTTATGGCATGGCAAGCAGGAAGCAGAGCACCACAAAGGGAGGAAGAGGTGTATATATCCTTCTCTGCAACACTTACACTGACCAGCCTCTTTCCATTTGGCTTCATCTCCCAACATCACACTCAGCTATAAACCCATCAGTAGACTAAATCCAGTGCCACACACCCAGGATTCAGTATAACACACCCTGGCCCAATCACCTTCCCAAATCCCCTCCTCTGAGCCTTTGGGAAACATTTTCTATATAAGCCATGACAAGCACTGAGTGAACAGTTTGCTATATTCACACCCAGTATCTCCTTTACCCTGTAAAACACTTATTTACAGAGTTTTATGCAACATTACTTGGTGAATTTGATGTAGCTACCATATGATTCCACCAGAAGCCTTACACTCAATCTGAAAGTTTATCTCAATTGTTAAAATGAGAAAAAAATTTATAATAATTGTAACAACTTTAAAAGGCTTCCGAGCATAAGGACAATTTCTAACACTTTAAGGAGATTGTCGTATTACTTTCAAATATGTTATTTCAAAAATACTGTGGTCATGAGAATTGCTTTAGTGTGTAGACATCAGTTTTAGCTACTTGTTATTTTCATTTTTTTAAAATTATTTTTTCAAATGACACAGTCTTTCAGGGAAGAATAAAGCCCTTACATAACATCTATTCTTTTTAGGGTTTTGTTTTCCTTCTCAAAAAGATTTTGTTTCTCTTTTCAAAAAGATTGTTGAGTAAATAGAGAGCAGACTTGCAAAGGAGTGAGGAAAGAAGGTCACACTCATTCTTGAAGGTGCTGTGCTGCAATGGCGATTTGTTCCAGAGCCCAGAGTGTTTGCACACCAAGCCAACTTGCTCTGGCAATAATGACAGATTACTTTTGAAAAGAATAAAGGTATTGTTTCCCAATAATTTGATCCATGGAAAACAGGGGAAAATGTTCAATAAGTGAAAAACCAGATATATGACTGATGGATGTATAGGTAGATTGACAATAGATGATATGTAGATAGATAGATAGATAGGCAGACAATAGATAGAAAAGGGAGCTGGGGAATACTAATATTTTAAAATTTAGTAATTTATTTTTATCAAGAATTTACTTTTAAGCACTCTCTTATCCATCTTTTCTAATTAAGGATTTTCTTTTCTTTTGAAAATACATGTTTTTGGGCCAGGGATTTAGCTCAGTGGCTTGCTTATTAAGCGCAAGATCCTGAATTTGATCCCCAGTATCAAACAAACAAACAAAAAGAAATAAAAAGAAAATATATGTTGTTTTAATGAGAGATCACATTTTTGTTGTTAGCATTAGCAATAAGGTTTAAATGCATTCTTAGTGTATACAGGTTTGACTCATAATCTTTTATTTTAGGCACACAATGAGGACTCCACGAAGTACATATGGATAGAGGTGCTTGGATAAAAAATCTGGTCTTCTTGAATTCTGAGTGTAAAATTAAAGCAGAACTTGGAAAAAACAGAAAATAAAATATTGCTTTTAAAAGAATTATTGCTATATAATGTGTACATTTTGCTTAAACAATAAAAATGCATGCCATAATTGTACCTTGAATTCTGATTTATTTTGGTAAACTACTTTGAGACATGTTAAAAATGGAGTTTACTTTAATAGAACTACTGACTTAGCTCTTATCCTTTATTACAATTATTTAACAATAACTCTATGTTATACATTTTAGGAATATTTGGAATCATGAAATGCATTGATTCCTCCTAAAATTATGATCCTTAACATAACTCAGCACAAGTTGTGTGGAAGTCAGTTAATTTATATGTTGACACATTTTTAACTGGAGAAAGAATTTTGAGTTGAGAAATTACTTTCTGGAATATAAATTTGTCAGAAACTCTCAAATAGTCTTTTTCAAGGACACTAAAGATGTAAGAGAAAAATAGATATCAAGAAATCAGGCTTGTTTGTTGTGGAAAACGTCATTTGATAAGGAGGTGGAGGACACAGCCATGCATGTGCAAACAATCTTGCAAATTATCAATACAATGAAACAAAAGCAGTCAAACACAGATCAACTTATTTCTTCTGTGGACTCGTGCTGAAATTCAAGACAAGACTTCTGCTTTGAAGAGAGTTTGTCAGAGAACCAGTTATCAAGATTCATGATATCTTTTTTGATTACACATTTCTATAACCTTCAAAATGTTTCAAATTTCTTACTTGATATGTTTCCCTATTTTAAACATGTCTGACAAATCGCTTAGGGACAATAAAGTAAAACAGAAATGCATGGTTTACCAATCCATAGTACATGAGAGAATGTAATTCTTCGTAAATTATTTATCGTAAAGTGTACTGGTTTATTTTTTTTTTAAGAAAACCTTTGCTTTCTATCAAATTATAGAAAAATTAAATTCTGTGCTTTATGTTGCAGAATGAGTTATGTAAAAAAAGCAGTCCTCTGAAAAAATGTTCAAGAGAGAAATATATTTTTATTACTTTTAATTTTGAGAATTACTGCATCTTAACTTTCCACAGAAAATTTTGTTAAGTATATAATTCTACATGGATAGTTGTAACTCATAAGAAAATTGATTTTATGCCTTGTAGTCCTGGCTGTTATTGGTAATTTTGATACCATACAGATTCTGAAAGCTTCATATGCATTTTTCCATCTCTGGTGACTTTCAGGACTTTCTCAGTTACATTCATAAGGCAGATGATGGGCATAGATTTTAATCCAAAAACTTGATTTCTAGCTCTAGAGATAGAAGAAAGAAAAAGAGGTAGAAAAGTGCACACCAAAATAATTGATGCTATGAATCTTGTTTTTGCCTGTGTGTATTTTTATTTCTGAATTTTTCACAATTGGCATATTTAGTGAGATGATGAAAACATTGAACTTAACAATAAGAGAAATTCATTTATTAAAATACATGTGTGCAGCATTACCAGGCGTTCCACCTAACACAAATTCCTGTTTATTTTCCATAGTCTGTTTTCATCCATTAGGAAAAGTGATGCACAAACTCCATAGTTTGGAGGCAAACACTCTGTCCTTTCTCTTTGACAATGATTGAATTACCGGTTCTTTTCTAAGTCAATCCCTGGCCAGGAATCAAAATATACAGTTAAAGAATTAAGTCCCTTCCCTCTCAGGGCAAGGGATTTCTGGCTTTTCCTTTACGACAGGACCTGATGAAATTGTGTTAGTCTGCTAAGGTTTCTGTCTTGGTGCAGAATACCTGAAGGGAGTGGACCCAAAGAAGAAAAGGTGTGTCCTGGTGTACAGTTTCACTTGGCTGCACTGCTTCTGTTGCCATGGTGAGGCAAAAATGATCACGATGGAGACCACACAGAGGACCAAGCAGTTCACCTGGTGGAGTGGGGTGGGGGGGGAGAGCTAGTGAACATGCCAGGAGCATAATACACCCTTCAGAAGCATGCCCTCAGTGGCCTACTTCCTCCAAACAGGCCCCCACCCTAAAGTTTCTGCCACCTCCAAGTAATGCCATCAGATATGAAGCTATCATATCTGGATTAATCTATTGAGATCTAACCTCTCATGGATTTACTCACTTCCCCAAAGCTCCACCTCTGAACATGGCTGCAGTGGGGGGCTGTCTTCGTCACTTTGCTCGTTGCTGAGGCCAAACACCCAAAGTTAAATGAGGAAAGGTTTATTTTGACTCACAGTTTGTAGAGGTTTCAGTCCATAGCAGGCTGGCTCCAAGGCAGGAGGGCAAGGCAGAGGGGCAACTCAGAGGAGAAACAGTTCTTGGCAAGCGGAAGACAGCAAAGCAGCAGTCCGCCTCCTCCGTTTTATCCCTGCCCTTCGGATGGTTCAACCCAAACCCAGGTTGGGGCACCCTTGACCCCAGCACCGCACACCCTAGATCCAGCCACCTCCAAGTAAATCTCACCTATGACTGCATGAGGCTTCAGGGGGACATCTAGACACAAGCCATAACAGGGACCAAGTCTTAAACACATGAACCTGTGGAGAATAATTCATGCCCAAAGTAACAGTGATGGACTATTCCCTACCGTGTTTCTCATTCTCTGTTTAGTTAATGGCAGTTTATGTTTGGTCATCCTACAATACTTTTGCATATTAGTGATATTAAGCATGGACAGTTTTCCTTGTTTCCCTCATAACATCCCTCTCGAAAGAGTAATTCTGGATTTGATGGAGTAAAGTATGCATACACGTAACATCCTGGACTTGAAGTGAGAATAATAAAAGGGTGAGGATGTGAGGGTTTGTGAAAGATGAGAACAGTTATTAAGTACATGTGTTTCACTGTCTATATATGATCAGCATAGCAATGGATCTAGAGAGTATCTGGAGAGAGGAGCTTATAGTCATGGATTGTTGTAGCCCCATTAGCTGTTCACTGTATTTGTAATAATTGTGCTCTGTTTTTAGGATGGTACTCATTTTTTTTCTCAGATTTTAAACAATAAATATTTAAAGCGAACATGGTGATACCTTAACCATTCCCAATAGTCAGTTTGGATCAGGGTGTGTGATGATTTTTTTTGGAAAAATTGCACATTGACCTTTAAGAAAGAAATTAGAAGGAGGAAGCTTACTTTCTTTTAAAATATTCATTACTGTTTTACAAACACTGCACTATTACTTTCTACAACGCTGAATCTGAAGACAAAATTCACCTACTGAAGAGGAAAAGAGATGCCCAGAGACTCATAGACATGAAGACTCAGCACCACAGAGTTTTATGCCTGACGCCTGTACCATCCCTCAGCTTCTTGTTATAAAAAGATATACTCCTTTATGATTTAAGCCATAATTACCTGACTATCTTTTATTTGAGACTAAAATTTTAAAACAATCAACTAATGAATGAAAACAAAATATACTGCATCCACAAAATGGAATGCTATTCAACTACAATAAGGAATAAAACCTTGTTGCTTGAAGTGATATGAATGGAAGTGGAGATCATTATGTTAAATGGAATAAGCTATGCACAGAAAGACAAGAACCACAGGATCCCACTCACTCGAAACCTGAGAGGGGATCTCACAGGAGCTGAGAAGAGAGTGGTGGTTACAGAGACTGAGGAGAGAAATGAGTAGGCGAAGAGGAAGAGAGGTTAGTCTACGGTTACTAAGTTATAGTTAGATAAAAGTAAGAAGTTTCTAGTATATTGTATTGCACATTACTGTGGGTAATGATAATGTACATCTCCAAATGATGTATGAATGGACTTCAAAGTTTTTATTACATGTAAGATATAAATGAATCAAAGAATAATGAATAAAATTCTTACCATGACTAAAAAATAAATGCTTGAGATGATGTAACTGATGTAAACATTGTACAAGTCAGGTAGAGCATGCCCGCACACTCGAGGAGGCTGAGACAGGAGGATCGCATCCTAAGCCAACCAAATGAACCTGCTAACTTAGTGAGCCAGCAGCTCAAAATTAAAAGTAAATAAGTAAATAAAGGACTAAAGATGTAGCTCAATGCAAATACCCTGTGTTCAGTTCCCAGTGCCACAATAAATAAATAGATACACACTGTATACATATATCAAAACATTATGTTACACAATCACTATGTATCCTTTTTATATTTTTGTTACAGTTCAAAAAAATTTAATTTTTAAAAACCTTTGAACACCTCAAATAAAAATTATGTCTAATGGCTCTGCTGTTTGGCTTCTACCGTGTTTCTCAGCAAGCCAAAATCTGCCTATTTGCCGCAATGTTCATTTTATCAGTGTACAAATGTGTCAGCTAGAATGAAGCTGTAATAAATCAACATGAAATGGTAACTTAAAACATGAAAACATTCTTTTTAAGTGACCGAGTAAAGCTTTTATTTTTGTTGACCTCAGGTCAATATAGAGCTAGCTGTAAAATAATTATGGATAGGGAGATAGCAGCATGGAACTGTCATTTTATTTATTTTTTCTTCTAGAAAGAAGGGGAATGAGGAGAGAAATAGGATATAGTTGATCCATCATTCTTACTTCAAAGGGAAATACGTCACCTGTCTATAAAATCAGTCTATTCACGCTTGACCTTTGTTGTACAAAAAAGGAAGGGGAACAGCATGCTATAGATACCTATGTGAAGAAAGTAACAATGAAAATTTTAAAAAGAACATGGATGCAAAATATTATGTTACATACTTTCTTAGTAAAAAAATGATTTTTGATAGTGTTATCATCCTAAGGGAAAAACTATAAACCTCATTTAAAGTTGTTAAATTAAGTATCTAACAAAAGAAGTATTTAATTGTTTGAATGAGGCAAATAACCTATTGGGTTTAATCCTTACATTGAATTTTCAAACCAGCAAAAACAAATCAAGACAACCTCACATCAGAAAAACGTTGGTTAGTTTGACCTTTAAAGTGTTCATATAATTGCTTGTATGAAAAGGGGAGAAAATTATATGATTATTTTAAGAGATGAATAAAGCAAATTTCAAAGGTTATCTCTGTAAAAATTAAATTAGGACAAAGTGGACATTTTAGTAGAATAAATAGAGTATGTCAATAATAAAACTATGACTAGTACATCCTGAAGTAAGACTCCTTAAAACATTACTGCTAAATATTGTGCCAGAGGTCTCAGCTAAAGGCAAGCAGAATAAAATGTATGACTGAGACAACAGAAAATAAAACTAGAAATATTCACTGACAGTATGAGGTTGTGCAAAATTTCCAGGACAATCTATCAATATATTATATGATAAGAATGAAGGGGAGTAAAACAAGATCACTTACTACAGAAATCAAGCTAAAATGATGTTTATATACACCAGCAAGGAAAAGGAATACAAGCTTGTGTGCACAAATGCACATACACACAGCAAAAGGAGTACAACTCTCCTAGCATCAAAAATGTCCTATATTCAGAAGAGTCTACCAAAAAGTATGTGAGGCCTTTACATAGAAAACAATATGGTATTACTTGGGGAATAATAGCATCATTTTTTAATTCAAAGATTTAACATTTTCATAGACGAGAAAAACTAATTTGCAAAGATGCTAATGAAGATGACAAATTTATCTGAAAATTTAATTCAATCTTAATAAAAATCTCAACTACCTTGGAACAATGACAAACATATTGTAACATTTAGATAAAAATAAAAAATCCAGGACTACCCTAGCCTGTCTTGAAGAAAACCAAGGAGACAGAAGTGTATAATGTCTCAGAGACTGAGGTTTACCATAGCTATGTGTACTTTCAGTGCAAGGAAAGAGAAACAGCAGTGAAACCAACTGGAGGATCAAGAGACAGGGGACCCCTATTTAGGAGGAAGGTGACTATGCTAACACAGACAATAGAGTCTTTCAGAAATAATGCTGAGTATACATGTTGAAAACCTCACACATAAAATCTGCTTTAACACAAACATTAGAACTATTATAAGAAAAAAAACCTGAAAGATCCTTGAAGATAAAATAGAAAAGTAATTTATGACTCTAAGATTTTAGCCTCACGCCTGCCAGGGCAGGCACTTAAGCCACTGAGTCAAACTCCCGGCCCTGGTTTTTTGAGGCAGGGTCGCACTATGTAGCTCAGGCCAGCCTTGCGCTTGCGTTGTAGCCCAAGCGGGACTCGAACTCACAACGCTCCACCTACCTCAGCCTCCCGAATGCTGGGATTAAAGGCGTGCGCCACCATGCCCTGCTTTTATGACTCTAAGATTTGTTAAACTGTTCTAACTGTACTGTTCATAAAGATTAAACTTTTACTACATTAAAATAATTTTTAGCTGAGATAATTTTGTGAAAAAAAGGTATCAAATATGCCAGCAAGCTAAGGAAGATATTTGTAAAGGGATAAAAAAGAACTTGTCAAAATAAGCAATGAGACAAAAAAGAGAATATGAAAAGGAGCTAAAATTTAAAGGGCTTCATAAGACAGGATACCAGATAAAAAGGAACTTAGGAAAAGTTTGCTCAATTACTTAGTCATCAAGAAAATGGAAATCAAAATCACACTGAGGATCTTCTTTATATCCAGTATGATAGTTAAAATTAGAAAAATAGCAGACATCATGTATTGGGAATGAATTGCACTAATAAATGAAAACAGAGTGTTGAGGAGATGCTGAAGAAAATGATTTTAGCTTGCATGTTACCTTGTGGCTGGAGTACTAGCCTTGGATTTTCTGTTTTATGATTGCATAGGCCCAATTTTGCAAAAGTTTGTTTGCAATGAGTTATTGTCTTTTCCCCAGATGGCAACTTGTAATTGATTTTACACTATTTAGAGTCATTTTTCTGATGGAATCTCGTTCAGTCAGGCTGTGCAGCAGCAGCCTACCATGTAACAGACTCTAGGTTTTGTCCTGATCAGACAAGATCTTGAACATGGAAAGCACAGATGATCAGCTGATTGTTAGGTTGTTAGGTTATGTAGTGTTGCCTCCCTCCAAAAATACCTCAGTTTTTCTGGATTTGAATTGTTACAATTAGTTATTTTTGAATCATTATAAAGAACACATAGTATAAAACGAATAATCTCCACACATTTTACGTGTATGCTGCAGAATTTTCAATGATAATTGAAATTTATTTGCTGTCATGTAGTAGATCTCAACAATGTATTCATTTTAAAAATTAGCTGAAATATTATACCCACTGAAGAAGAACTCCACATTTCTCTTCTTAAATGCGTCATATAAATGGAACCATGGACTATTTTTCCTTCTGTAAATGACTTTGTTCATTTAGCATAATGTTCTCACAATGCATTCTTTTAGCATATAACAGGATTTTTTCCTATTTAAGATTGAACAATATTCCATTGTATGCATAAATCAAATACATATTTAGTCTTTCATCTGTCCATGGACATTTATCCTGCTTCTAACTCCTGCCTACTTTAAATAATGCTTTTATATACATGGGACTTCAAATGTCCCTTTGAGGGCAATTATTTTGCACTGTTTGCAGTTATTTTGGATAAAAATCCAGCAATGAGTTGTTAAATCCTGCAATAGTTCTATTTTTAATATTTTGCATGACTTCCTACTATTCTCCATAGTGTTCATGTCATTTTACATCTCCACCAACAGCGTAAAAAGGTTCCATCTTCTCTCACTCTTACCAGTACTTAAACTTACTATTTTGCTTGTTGTAATAATGGTTATATTAACAGGTATGAGATGTTATCACTTTGTAGTTTTGATTTACACTTTTCTGATAATCAGTGACATTGAAAATCTGTCCATACACTTTCTTGCTGGTTATTTGTATGTCCAGTTTTGAGAAGTGTTGAGTTCTTTGTTTACTATTTAATCTCTCTGTGCATGGTGTGTTTACTAGATTTGTAGAAATTTCTTATATATTTTGAATATTTATCTTTTGTAAAATAAACAGTAGGTAAATACTTTCTTCCATGTTTTAGGATGTCTCTTCACTCTGCTTCCTTTGCTGTGCCAAAGACTTTTAGTCTGGTGTAGTCCCAGATATCCATTTTTTTATTGCTTCTGTTTTTAATCATATATACTTACATGTGGGATTTATGAAGGCCATATAACTTTTTTGAATCATATACTTATTTATATGAAAATTTAGTAATTATTAACAATCAAGCACCGTTTTAAGTTCTTTACATATGCTTACGTATAAAAAATAATGAGGTATGTGTATTTTATACATGTTTTCCAAATAAAAATACCTGGGGACAGTGGATTGGTTGATATAACAAGGAGGCTGTTTTGCTGCAAAATCTGCACGTTTAAGTATTAAGCTACTGATGAGCTGCTTAACTGAATAAATGACTGAATAATGTGTACATGAGTTAATGATAAAAGAAATGAAAAGAGCACTGATATAATAATAAAATGAAAATGTTAGAGATGATGTTTATCTCTTAAAATTATTGGTAGAATTGTCATTTATAAATATTTGGGCATAAAGACTATTTGGAAACCTGAATTAACAAAAATATCTTTTAGATACATAACATGAAATTCTATTACTTGCTTATTTTAAAGGCTATGTTCTATGCCTGTGTTCTTGGTACATAATTTTTTTTTTTTAAGTAAGAAAACCAAGTATTGAGCCATAAGATGTTACAGTGCATCTTTCATCAAACTATAACCTCTCAGGCAAAACCACACCAATTATATACAAGCAGCTGCACTTCCTGGAGATGGAAACAGATGTCCCTGTGGCTACTTTGTGAATGGTCAAGCTAAAGGCTAAAGTCAGTATGTTTGATGTCAGTGTGGAAAGTTTGGAATCTTGTTATTGATAAAATGATTACATTCTTATTATTATTCTTAGAAATTTCAGTAATAATAAATGTTATTGTTGTTTAAATAATTTGATTTTGTAATATAGCATTTAGCAATCTTTTTCCAATACCTACCAGAATTTAGAATCAGATTATACAGTGTTAAAAATCAGGCCTAAATTTATATATAGAGAGATATTTAACATTCAGTAATAAGAAAACCTAGGAATACTGATATCTTGAGAGCATAACCTCTGACACCCATAGGAAAGAATGTTAATGCATTCTAAAAAAATACAACATGAGATGTATTCATTGCCACTTGTGATCCCAGAAGAGATACCATGCTTCAACCTTTCTCTTTAAAATAAATGCTTCAAGAATCATCAAATACAAAAATACACTTTAGGAGAGTCTCGTCTCTGCAGGTGGTGTGCTACACACTGGCTGGGCGGGAGGCCAGCGCCTGGAGAGGCGCAGTACGCGGAGGAGAAGGGCTGGAGCCCACCAGTCAGGACTAAAGCAGCTGGGAGGCTTCCTGTGTATGTGCTGGTGAGAAACAGCGGGGCTGTGGGAGCAGGGTGCAAGGCACCCCCTTACCTCTCCTTTCTTTTATGCTCACTCTCAAGGTGGATGCTCATTTTCGTGACATTCTGCTTTCCTATTTTTACATTCAAGGTTGCTAGTTTTGTTTATCTGAGACAAAATAAACTGCAAAAAAAAAAATGAAGAGAAGCAAATCTAATGACTACTTTGATCTCCCCCCACCACCGTCACTATTGCCTAAGGCCAAGTTCTAATATTGGGTGGGAAGAGGGACCAAGGGCCTGAGTGCTAGTTCTACTTCACAGGCTACAGGAGTTCTATGAAATGAAACAATAAGGTGGTTTTGAAATTCCATGTGTCTATTCTGTTTTCTGTGTTTAATTATTGATCCATGACATCAAAACTTGGATGGTATGAGTTGCACCAGTGCTTAGAAGAGGCTGTGGGGAGAACTTGGCATGAGTGGAATGCAATGACTATTTTGTTTTCTAATTATTTGTGTTGTTATTTTATTCAAGAGAGAGAGGAAAGACTAAATTCTACTCCACGTATTGAAAGTTTCATACAGCACCAGCTTATCCTTAACTGAGAAGACCCTGTGCTTCTAGGGCTCATCTTGAAATAACAGAAAGACAAACCTTGAGATTACTTCTTAAAATACATTTAAATGTACCCCCCAATTTGCACGAACATGGATGAAAATAAAATAAGCTTGAAGCATTTTACTAGAAAATGTTTCTGCTTCTACTTATCTCCTTTGTTATTTTGTCAAAATTACTATAATTTTTGCCTCTTTCTTTTTTTTTTTTTTTCCTGGTTGCTACACTTATACCTTCGCAGTTACAGAGACTGCTGGTAGCTTTGAGTTCTCAAAGCTGAACCTTACCCGCTTGCTTACTGTTTTCTACGTGGGATAAGACTTTAGGTTTCAGCACACGTTCCCTCTCTGCATCTTGCTCACATGTAGACAGCATAGGACTGTCAAATGGTGTCGCATGATTGCTTTTCTTTCCCTCATACCTTTTGCTGTTTTGCTGGAGAATCTGATTTTTCTTATTGTAAGGTTCTTTTAAAACGCAGCTGCTTTCGAAAAGGTTTGAAGTAACAAGATGCGAGAGAAGCCACATTTTTCTTCATAATCTGTGTTTTGTCCTCTACCTCCAAACTGATCCAGCTTCCCTCTAGCAGTATACCTTCACATTTTCATTCTCCCATTTGGCTTTCAAAGGGATCCTCTCTACCCCATTTCTGAAGCACAGTGGATATCCAACCTTTGTTGCTCTTATAGCATCCCTTCTCCTCCCTGACTGTATCCATGATTTTTTTTTCATGGATTCATTTTATCCCGTTGCCAGATCATGAGTTTTCTGTGGGATTAGCCCAAATTTCATAAAAAGAGGTAGACTCAGGACATCTTAAACTATTTTTTATTTTTACCTAATTTTTCCTGCTCCAAGTTTTCCAGAGAAACCAGTTTTGTCCAAGAAAATTTAGATGAGGCTGTTGTTTGTTTTGCAGGGAAGGGAGGAAGAGGGGAAGGAGTTTTCCTGTGAACATGAGGCTAAGAGGGGATTGACTGTCTCTCTATACCTGTTTCATTCATCTGAGGTCAAAAGAAGACAGAGAATCAATCAAGAGGTAGATTAGAGGAGAATATCAAATAAACAAGTGAGTGAGGAGGGAGGGAATGGTGGAGGGAGGAAGAAAGATAGGATGAAAACTAAAGAAGGGAAGGAATGCAGTTAGCATGAAATTGTTTATGAATAAACCTACACTTGCCCCTAAACTTTTTGTTTTGTCCATAAACTTTAATATTGCACAGATGAACAAATGAAACTCATCTTGCTTTGATGATGATGATTTGCATATGTTAGTTTGTATTTGGATTAGAGCTGATCTTATTAATATATCAGATCTAGCACTTTTGGTTTAATGTTGTTTGACTAGAACATATTTTCATGTAATTTTCTGAGAACAGTTTCCAAGAGAAGGGAATTTTCTGAGTTTTTCATGTGCAGAAAATGCTTTATTGAATCTTAATTTAATTTATAGTTTGAAAAGTTACAGAATTCTAGATTGAAAATATCATTCCTCAATATTTTGGGTGCACTTACACTGTGGTGCTGATAAATAAAAAATGAACTATGAGACTCTTTCTTGTGTAGTTTAGCTGCATTTTTATTTCTGGAATTATTAAATAGACAAATTATTCCCAAATATCTGAAATTTGATGAGAGTGCATTAGAATGGCATAGATTTTTAAAATCATTTTAAGCACCTCAGTATAGACTTCATGTTGGATCTTCCACATGGATTTGTCAATGACTGGTTTTATATTTTGAAGAATAAGGTGAATATAGTGAGAAATCTGGTATAATTACAAGGTTTGCCTATTGTCAGATATGCTTTAGAATGATCAAAGTCAAGCTAGAAGTAAGTATTTGAAGTAACAGCAAAATTCTAGACTATGAGTAGATCTTCCATAAGACAATTTTGTTTTCCTAGATGTGATACCTACAGTTGTGTACCCAGGATAGAGTAGAGAGGACAGATCCACATCGTGCAAGAATCTGTGCATGAAAATAGAATATAACAATTCACAGTGATTAATGTTTAAGCAATTACCTTCTTTTCAGCCCTGATAAATACCCACTTTTCTGTCCATATTGAATCTCAGCATTAAATAAAATTGAAAGAGGAGAAAAGGATAGCAGATATTGGAAGAAGAGAAAGGAAGGCTTGGAAGCTGGGGCATATAATGCTGGGTGAGGCTAGGATGACAGCAGATGGTTGTGCTCCCCAAGGAAGCCTGAAGGATACGCCATTAACTCTCACTGAAGCAAATCAACTGATTGCAGGAACTAGTATCCCTAAGTGTTTAGTGTGGCTATTTCAAGTCAAGGTTAATGATAAGAGAAATTATTACAGAATTAGGCAAATGGCAATTTGAAAAACAGCAACAATGAAAATTCCCTCAAAAACAGACATCATGTGTTTGGAAGGTTGCAATGACAGTGGGTTGGAATGGAGTCTGATTTGTTGGAATAGAGTCAAGGAGTCTGATTCGCTGCATGGTATGGAGATGACAGAACACGCCAGTCCTGAGGACAGCACAGATGGGAGCCCATTACAGTACCACTGAGCTTGCACTATCATAATAAATCAGGCTATGACCAGAAGTTTGAAAGCAGTAGCCAAGCAATCTCAAAATGCTTCCTCAATTTGTAGAGCTGATCTAGTTTTCTGAACCAGAATCCATGGACCACAGAGGAAAGAAATCCCGTCCCCAGAAAGAATGATTCCATTATATCTTGTCAGCTAATTTACTTAGTAATAATTTGCCAGTTCTTTCCCGAAGGTCTCTACAGAAAATTCCTTGGATGAATGTGTACTAGCTGTGTTAGTTTACTGGGGCTGCCATGACAGCAAAACCACAAAATGGATGATTTAGAGAAAAATATATTGCTTTGCGCTAATGGAGTCTAAACATGAGAATTCACAGGTATTGTGGATTGTTTCACTTGGAGGGTTTGTGAGAATGAGTCTGCTCCATGCTCCTGCCTAGCTTCTAGGGGTTTCTGGCAATCTAACTTTCTTTGGTTTGTAGAAACATCACTCCAATACCTTCCTCTGCAGATGGGCTTCTATTTGTGTATCTCTGTGCCGGAATTTCCACCTTTTATTCAGGCACAGTCATATGTATTATGGCCCACTCTATTCCAGTAAAACCTCATTTTGACTCCTTGCCTTGCAGTTAATTAATCTCTAAATTCTTAGGTAGTAGAATTAGGGTTTAATTTCTGAGGGGCACAATTTATCCCTTAACTTTGGAGAAAGTGTGACCACACATAATTGGAGGACTGCTGGACACAGACCCATACTCATTAGTATATGAAGATCCCAAGGGTAACCACAGACCTCCTGTAATAGAGACACATAGGAGCAAAGTGGCGAATGACCCTCAGAGGAAGGGGCTGAGCAGTTTACAAAACTGCTCCCCACTTTCAGCTAAGACAGCAGATCGAAATAATACCACATTGGAGCGGAAGGGATGACAGGGGTGAGAACCAATCTGGAGGGTCTAAAGGAGGGGTAAGTGAATCCTAACTGTGCGACTATCTACTGTTGGGTCAGAAAGTGAGAATGTTTTCATGCTTAAAAAGTCAATGACTTTCTTTTTTCAATTTTCTTTATTTTTAAAAGCAAAACAGAAAAAAGGATAGAAATGATGCAGAATTTCAAAATGAAATAATAGGAGATTAACACTGGTTAATATGTTGTATATTGATATCTTCAAAGTAGTTGTTCAGATTACAAGATATAGGCATGAAAAACATGATCAAACAATTGAACAATGAAATCACAAACTTCTTTTTGATGAACTAACAGAGATTAGTAGTATAGTTATCTATCTTTTTTATATATATATACAGACATATATATACCTATAAACTTATAATCTTTTCCCTTCTTCCTTTTCTCCTTTCCCTTTTTCTAGTTGTTTTTTCCTTTTGAGCACTTTATTTCCCTTTCATTATCACAATATCTATTATTAAGTCATTGCAGCAAAACGTCTTCGACTGCTGATAGCTACAATTCCTGTCTAGCATTTCACCAAGGTCAAGCCATTAATTCATCTGAATTGAATCTCCCTTTTCCAATCAAATGTCCTGGTTTGCTAGATGGTTCCTGGTGTGATCACACGATGACCTGAAACCTCCAAATCTAAGTTATAGTGCTCTATTTTTCACTTTTATGTTTAGGTTAAACCACAATGAAGAAAATCTTAGTCTAAATTATCAAGATATTTATGAACATGAGAAGACTTCTGAAGCAAATATACAAACAGTAAGCTATGGGCACAAGCATTAAATCTCTTAGACATTCAGTTTCCATCTGTTTCTTTTGGTTGTGATTTACGTGACGCCCCTGCATCACTATTGCCACCAGGGATGGAAGTGATGACCCTACTCGCAAGGAAAAGCGCGGATGGCAGGCTTTGATCACATAATCTTCCCAGTGGCCCGCTTTCTTTACTTTCCTTTTAAGTATTGGGGTAGGGGGTTGTAACTTGGTTGCTGAATGCTGGCATAACTTTGGTTTGAATTTTTGAACTGAAGAAAACACAGATCCTAAATCATATGATTACAGGTCCGGTTTTCTGGTTTCACTTTCTGTTTGATTTATTTATTTTTAAACTTTTCCTTTTTAAAGTTAGATTCTCCAGAAGGGCCAGGCGATGAGTTTGGTGCAGTGCAGACGCGAGCTGCCCCGGGTCTGAGCCACAGCCCCGGGCGACAGCTGCCGAGTCCGGGGGCATCTTCTCAGGGTCTGCTCTGAGCGAGAGCGTGTGCCTGGCCCCTTTGGTTTTGTCAGCCAGATGCGGCCTCAGTTTGGGGAGAAGAGCATTTTACTCTATTGATATGCATTGCATGTTCTAATTTTCACTTTATTTTAACAAAACTACAATCTCTTCAATTGCAGTAAGTTACACAAGCAAATCCACTATGTATTATTAATTAAATGCAGTTCCTTGAAAAACCTAACCAAGTTTTTATTTGGCAGATTTGATGACTAGAACATTTTAAGTAAGTAGAATTTCCCAGGGATATTGATAATAGTATTTGGTTTAAAATTGAGAACAGAGTGTCTTTGCCCCATGAGAAGGAAAGCAGCACATAAAGACCATATTTCTTTTTCATTAAAAGAGAATCGTGTTGAGTCTATTTATAAGATGTTTCAGCGCAGACAGATGACGGGTATATTTAAGTCATTAGCCTCTAAAGTCGTGAGATGATTTCTGGCAGGCACAGGTACACGAAGTTTTCTGAAGAATTGGCTGATTTTGTTATTCAGCAAAACCATTTATTCTGCCAATGCATCTATTGAATTCTGAAATTGTACCTGCACTTTGGGAATCAAAAGTTTCAACAGAAATATTTTTAGCAACTGGCTTCAGATGAAGATGACTCTCTGGCTTTGTTTGCTACCTTTCATGCTTGCCTTTCTAAAGAATTAACCGTCATCGTCAGTGTGCTGTTCATCATCCACAGGAACTGATCGTTTTCAGTTCTCTGTGTAGGCACAGCTTCATTCATTCCCCCATCTTCTTCATTTTCCCATCTTTGCCAGGGAGAGGTCAAGCGCTTTCCTGTCACCCTTACTATGTCAATGCAGAAAGGAAGGACTGGAAAAGATAAGTGACTTAATCAGGACAGGCATAGAATTAATGCTGAAGGTGGATCAGAGGACATTTACTCTCTAAGCAGAGATTTGACATGGGAGGGGGGAAAAAAGACCACCATCCAAGGAGCTTCTGTCACACATTCAATTTCGAAGTCACTGTAGGATTCAACTGATATGAGACTACAAACTGTGTCTCAACTTTCAAGCATTGATTTGGATAAACAAATGTGTGTATCTTTGGATGGCTTGTATAAAATCCAATTAGATAGTACTAATAAAATGAAATCAAACAAGATAAGAATTACTTCATTTTGCTTTCATTCCTTCGCTTTTTTCTGATAAAAGCACCCAGAACCTGGCCATTATTTTTCATGTTCAACATCAAAAATGCATTCTTATGAATTCATGTTTTATACAGTTTGATAGTAAAACAAAATTGCTTTATATTAATGCATATTCAGTGAAAATTATAGCGTCACATGATTATAAAGTTATCTTTTAGTGCATTACACATAGTGTCAATTGTCTCATACTATAACCATGGAAACAGATAGGCTCAAATATATTAGTAAATGCTATCAGAATTTGCAACAAATCTATCTCCAAATATGATAGTCACTTTACAACTTCATGTGTTATCAAAAATGCTACAATGTAAACTTTAAATTTGCTTATTTAAGTTTATACCAATGTACCTAAAGGCACCTGGGGCAATATATGGAATTATGAAGAATTCAACACAAATTTTTACTGAAAATAAGAGTTATTAAAATTGATGTAATTATTGTAAATACCTAAAAGTGCACCAAAAATATTAATGAGATAGTTTGTTTATGAACATGTGTATTACATCCATTTATAAGACTTTCAGGAGCCTACAGGGAAGGTTTATAACTAAATTGTTTTTGTCTATCTTGTTATCAAGGTATTTAACATTTAAAGTACAGGGTATCAGTTAAAACATTCAAAATATTTAATTACTATAGGCAACGTTTAATATAATTAACATGAAACATCAAGCATGTATATAGCTGTTATGACATTGACCTACCAAAGATGAGAAATTGACATTTTTCTTAATATAAAATAGAAAATACTAACTAGAACATTATGTGAGTTCAGGAAACTGTAAGTTGTATTTTTAAAAACATGGAGATACTTACAGATAGCTACTGATCTAGGGGATCAAAACTCTTAACCTACTAGATGTAAAGTTCATGTTCTCTAAAATCAAAGAATGAATGTTAGGAACAATGGAGGTTAACAGCAGAATATATTTATTGAGAAAAAGAAAACTTTTGTCTGAAAGAGAGACAGAAGGGGTCCCAAGTGGTTTGCCAAAGACTTTTTTCTAGGGACTTTTCTAGGGACAAAGTGAGGCAGGTCTGAAGTGGGAAAACACGGGAACTCACAAGGTGAGCATGAAGTGGGACAAAACTATGGTCAAGTAATAAGATCAATTGCTCAGGCAAACTGATTAAATCCAGGACAAATGGGGAAGCAGTAAGTGGGCTGCTTAAACAACAGTGACTCTTCCTGTAGCGGGTTGGGAAGGTGACTCCTGGCTTTCTCAGGGTGACAGAGACCTACTTAGAATATCAATTCCTGATGCTTATCCTTAGGAAGTATGTGGGTACATTTGGTTTATCTTTTGTCTTGAGGTCTGGCCCACAGTGGAGGTGTCTTTCTCCCCCACAGTTGCAAGGTATCTGGTTTTCTGCACTGGTGCCTTCAAGGGCCCAGTCCTGTCTAACTGCCTATAATATTCCTATCTAACTCAGTTGCCTTTAACAGTACAATGTCCCTAACTCCAAAGAAACAAACTTCGAATCAATGATATTTTAGATCCCAATCAGAAAAAATTTAGTATCTCCAAACTGTTAGTATTTAAATGAGTTCAGATTTCTCCTTTTGTCATTTTTGTTTTGACTCAAATATAAAATTTTTTCAGTTCAAATTTTTATATTTTGATATATACCATGCCTTTGAACATACTAATTATGATTCAGTTTACTCAACGTATCTTTTACTGTTCAAAACAGCATGTGGCTTTATCTATTTCTTCTAATAAGCCAAATTTTATGTGAATAGAACCACAAAACAGTAGAACAAATAATTACTTCTGTGGTGCAGAATAACATGCTGTTTTAATTAAAGCAAGTATAAGCACTAATGAATTGCTATTTGCTATTTAATCAGTTATTAAATGTTCCCCTGGTCATGACAAGTTCACTGTAAAAAAAGATATTACTGTTTTAAAATTATTTGCCTAATAAACCTCAAGGATAAATACCGGTAGCCAAGAAAGATAAGGAAAGAAGTTTAGAAAATTATGAAAGAAGAAAAAGAAACTTTCGAAATTTATCATACAAGAAACGGACAACAGTAGGAGCTCCAGGGGGCTGAACAGTCTCTCCACGAGAAAACAGAAGGCGACCTCGCTTGGAACAAGGGTCTATTGCAGAGGTCCTGAGGTAAAGGTATTGAGATGAGGTTATGAGTAGACTGACGTCTCTTCAGCCCAGTGCCACTCGTCCTCAGAGGGAACCGTCAAGGAGAGGGGACACCGAGAAAGAGCCGTGTGCGGTCAGAGGCTGGAGGACTTCTGCAGGCTAAGGATCCCGGAGGCTGGCCCGCCGCCCTCAGCCAGGAACCCGGTGTGAAGCACGGGGAGGTTGGGCCCTCCGAGCTTCCATAGTCACCACCTTGGCCAGCGCCTGGATTCTGGACTTGTGTCTTAAGCTGTGAAAGAGTAAGTTCCATTTTAAGCTGCCGCTGAGGAATGTTTAAGGCATACGTAGGAAACTAATACAGAGGCACATCAGCTAGTGTTTATACTTAGGACCGAATTTCAGAAGATTTGAAACACAGAAGAAGACACAAGCTGACAGGAATGTGTTAATTATGAATCTCCTCCAACTTCATATTTGTTCACAGGTTTCTATGACTTTTGAAAGTTCGTGTGATCTCTGTCTAAAACAAATTTATTTTTTTCCATTCAAATTTTGCAAGGCATAAAAAGCTAGAAAAATAAAAAAAATGGAGTTGTATTTTAACTTGGACTATTAGAAGATAGTGATGTAATTTCTGATACATTTATTTTTACAGGTTGATATTTTCAATTTTATTCTGATTTACTTTACTAAGTGAAATTTTAAAGCCAAGTTTATCATTGACTATTTCCATGGGATACTAAATAAACTTTTCCAAAAATTTTGCTGTGCTTAAGTGTTTTGTTAATTAAATATTTCTAATTTAGGAGTTTAGGGAACTAGGTGATCTGGAGGGCTATAGATGTGAGAAATAGATCTCCTAGAGCCTTCCTTCAGCATGACTGGAAGAATAATACAAATTATGACATTAACTGAAATAAACCAGGCACGAAAAACATGGGTCACATGATCTCAATCATATGTGGAATTCAACAGTTGACTTTATACAAATAGAGTAAAATTGTGATCACCACAGGCAGGCTACAGTGGTTAGTTGAAAGGGGAAATTAGAAGTCTGTCTAAGGATATATGATTATACCTAGGAGGGATACATTCAAAAGGTCTATTGCACAGCATGGAGCTGGGTCACTGATAATCCATCATACTCTTGAAAAATACAAGGAATATGCATATTAAGTAAGTGATCTCATTATCAAAATTATAACTGCTGATTTAGCAGTCTTACAGCACATATCTCCTTCAAGATATCATGTTATATATAATACTTACAATGCTACCTTTCAGTTTAAAATTTCTTTTTCAAAATTAAAACAAGTCTGAACTTAACTACTTAAAATTTCTCACATGTTTAGAAGGAATAGATATTTGCAAAACAACTTGTAATTTACAATACTGCTTTAAATTTAAGAATGAACATGATTTATGCTTTTGACAAATCAATTGCCATTTAAAAAAGAAAAGAAAGTTGGGTGTGGTGGTACATACCTGTAATCCTAGCACTTGGGAGGCTGAGGCAGGAGGATTTTTGCAAGTTCGAGACCAGCCTGGGCTGCAAAGTGAGCTCAAGGCCAGCCTGAACACCACAGCAAGACCTTGTCTCAACAGAAATAAATAAATAAATAGGTAAATAAAAATTAAAAAAAAAAGGATCATCTTAGAGTTAAAAAAATAATAATTGCTGCCTCTTTCCTCTTTCCTTTGTCTTTATCTCTTATTTTCCCCTCCTTCTTCCTCTCCACTGACCTTGACCCATCAGCAGCACCCTTTTTCCTTGTGGGACGTGCTTTCTCTTAACCCTCCTCTTTTGTCGGGCTGTTTTGTAGTTTCCTCTGACCTTTCCTCGGCTACAGGACTTTTCCACGGAAGGTGCTGTGGTTCCTCAAGTCTCTGCTCTTCAAGGAGCCTGAGCACTTTTCTTTCTTTCTTTCTTTCTTTCTTTCTTTCTTTCTTTCTTTCTTTCTTTCTTTCTTTCTCTCTTTCTTTCTTTCTCTCTTTCTTTCCTTCTCTCTTTCTTTCTTTCTCTCTTTCTTTCTTTCTCTCTTTCTTTCTTTCTTTCTCTTCTTTCAGCACCGGGGATCGAACTCACAACTTCGCACCTGCCAGTCAGGCACTTAAGCCGTTGAGCCAAACTCCCGTTCGAGGCCGGCTTGGGCTACAACGCGAGCACAAGGCCGGCCTGAGCTACACAGTGCAACTCTGCCTCAAAAAACCAGAGCCGGGAGTTTGGCTCAGTGGCTTAAGCGCCTGCCTGACAGGCGCAAGGTTGTGAGTTCAAAGGAGCCTGAGCACAGCGCACACAGCTGCCCGTGCCTTCCCTTCGGGGTCGCCTCCCAGCTTTGCCGTCTCCCCCATGTTCTTCGGCTGCCCCCAGTGTGGCACCTTCCAGATACAACACCGCCCGGGCCAGCGAACCCGCTCTACCACGCGTGCCTGGGCGCACTGTCCATTGCTCTCACACTTGAGCACAGTCCACAGCTCTCTGGAATCTCACTGTGTTCCTGACAGCGCCAAACCCACTCTGCTCTCCTGCCTGTCTTTGTCACACGAGTAAGTGGACATTTCCCAGGTGGTCAGATAAAATCTTTGTGTTGATATTTGCCAATTTATTTCCCTCCCATTAGTAATTAAGTCATTAAGTCAATCTGCACATATTGGGACCCTTTCTTTGAAGCTTATTCAGAGTGGTACTTAACACTTTTAGCAATGTCCAGGTCCCACTGTCGTTCTGGGCTTGTGCCGTGGCACAGTCGCTCCAGACCATTTCCTCACCTCCATCCTGATTTCCCTAGTTGTGCAGTGTCCCACTTTATAACCCTGATGCCTAAGCAAGCAATGGTCTTTCACCCCTACAAACTCTCTTACTGAGTTTCAGCTATTCCAGTTCCTTACAAAGAGCTTTACTGAGCAAATCCCTGTCACTTTTCTACTATGCTCCCTATTATTTATCCATCTCATTCACCTCAACAGGCAAACTCGAGTCCCATTCCCAAACCTTTGCATTGCTGCCTCTTCCCCAGGATGAGCCTGAGTTTTGTCCTGAGGGAGTCAAGGCATCTTTGTCTTTTGCTTCTCCCAGTTCCCCACCTAAAAGGTACATTACCAGCAAAGCTTCCTCTAACTACTTCACACATAAGAGCAATGTCCACGTCTATACCTTCTTTTCTCTCCCTCTATTTTGCTTTTTCCCATGGGCTCTGCTCAGTGCTGGCATACTAGATATTCCCCTGCTTATTTCTCACTCTTTTTTTTTTTTTTCTCCAATACAATAGAAGCTTTGTGAGGGCAGAAAATACACTAATTTTATGGTATACCCTTTCCGCTATGTTAGGGTCTTGTATGTAACATTCCCTTTCATGAAGAACAACACAATTTAGCTCATAAATTATTTGCTCAGCCTTTCTCCACACCTGGTCTGTAGCGGTACTACAGAAATCAGGAGAAAATAGTGGAACTGAAGTCTAGGACTCTCTAAAGTTTTGCGTTTGCCTTTGGAACCACAGCACCTGCAGTGGAACTCTTCAGACTCCTGCCCCTCAGGCTTACCCTCACTGAGCTGCCGTAGCTTCCACTTGCCATGTGAACATCTTTATTTTGTCCTAGAGACTTTGGTCTGTAATGCTTTTATAGGGCTGGTTTCCAATCATGTGGATAGGAGTAAACATTCTGAGTGTCTTCCCTGCTTTGATTTATGCTGACAAATCTCAAGATGAACTCAACTTCATCTTCCTTCCTAGCCCGAGTTCTTACATCTTTTTGGTGAATTTAATGTTCTCTTGTTCATGGAATTTAAACAATCATAATAATGTCCAAGTTCTTCAAACTTTCAGCCCTTATCTGATTTTCCAGTACTTTGTAAAGTCTTTTTATTTTATAGGCATTAGCTCTCTAATCTCCCTTAATATGTGTGCAGCATTTCTTTTTTGTTCTGAATGAATGTGCTAAAAATTATACCTAGATATACTATCTAAAAGTGATTCTTTTGGAAAAAAACCTATGACATGACATGGGAGAAATTCCTGATGTTTAATCTCCAAAATACTAGTCATATTTAAAAAATCATATGATTTTATTCTGTAGCACTTCCAACTGTGGAAAAGTAATAGGCATAGCTAGGAGTCAAAGAATGCAACAGTCAACCTAAATCCCACATATTCATGTTATATATTTCAAATTTAAGCATTTGACAAAGCTTTTTGACTTTTTTTTTTTTTTTTTTTTTGCGGCACCAGGGATTGAACTCACAACCTCGCCCCTGCCAGGGCAGGCGCTTAAGCCACTGAGCCAAACTCCCGGCCCTGGTTTTTTGAGGCAGGGTCACACTATGTAGCTCAGGTCGGCCTTAGGCTGCGTTGTAGCCCAAGCCGGCCTCGAACTCACAACGCTCCGCCTACCTCAGCTTCCCGAGTGCTGGGATTAAAGGCGTGCGCCACCACGCCCGGCTGCTTTTTGACTTTTGACAAAGTGCAATAGCAAATCTATGTTTAAAAAACTATGTGAAAACTATAGTTTGATAAATGGGACCTTAAATTATTATGTAAAAGCGAAATTGTGCCTTCTTTATTCTTTCTTACTGCAGAATTCCATCTCAGTTTGGAGCTGAGAGATTTCTTGTTGTGTTTCATTGCAGGGAACAATTATTGGAGAAAATGGCAGCGCAGATTCATCAGCTTTACACGACAATCAAGATAAACATTAGGAGTGGGAGACAGAAGCATGGTGTCTACTGTGAGTGCCCAGGTGCTCCAAGATCTCAGCACCAGTGGCCAAACTTCTAGGGATCTCCAGGCAGTGTCCTTAGCTTTCATGTTCAAAGTATCTAAAGGTTTATTTCTTAGAATAGAATGAATACCTTTGCAGAATGTGACAATTTCAAACTGTAATAAATAGGAAAGTCATGTATAAATAGATGCTTTCAAGTGATATATTAAGCAACTCTGCATACAGCAGCATTTTAAAAGGCAAATTATGTTAGTTTTAAGGTCTTGCACTTATTTGCTTCAAATCATATACAGTACATTTCATTCAAACTATTGCTGATATTCTTTTGTTCCTTTAAAACACAGAGAAAACAAGAGCTAACATTATTTCTGTTGCCTGATACTCCCACCTCATTTATGTAACCTCTCCAAATTTGACTAAATGGGCATTATTTGTTAAAACAAAACAAAACAAAACAAAACAAAACAAAACAAAACAAAAGACTACCTAAGTTCTTTGCACTTGAAAAATGCTCCATAACAAGGAATTCAGGACATTTCATCTACCTCTTTCCTTGATCCTGGAGGGCTCCATTATTTTATTCGTGTGTGTGTGTTTGTTTAAAACTATTCATACCCTGCTGCTTGTGCTATCTTCCATCATCCCCTGGGCCCCTGTCAGATAGATTCAAGTGGCGCTGACACATTTAAAGAGGGGATTTCCATCTCCACGCCCTCCTAGGGTGTGTCCTTCGCTAAGCCTCGGTTCGCGCTGAAGTTCTTCAGCTCCTGCTCTGCCTGCGTGGTCACCAGTCTTCCCCTGGCACAGTATCACTTCAGGCTTGCATCGAACTGCATTCAGAATTCACCTGACTTCAGCATACTGAGATATAAGGACCAGGAAAACAATGTGAGCTTTTCTATTGCTTTGGGTCAAAATAGAAAGCAAAACACAACAAAATAGAATAGCACCCTGTTTGTTGAGCATGGAGTAGTTATTATTAGCCAGCCGTGGTAATCTTAGCACTCAGGAGACTGAACCAGATAGATCACTGAGTTTGTAATCCTAGCACTCAGGAGGCTGAGCCAGGAAAATCATTGAGTTTGAGGCCAGTCTGGGCTACAGAATTGAAAGATTCCATGTCCTAATTCTCATTCCTTTATGCTGTTCCCACTTAGTACGATCAGTGACAGTATCTGAATGACACTATCTAGATCTATTTAATCATTGCTAGAACTTTTTCACCCTCAATTTTTTTTTTCTTTTGAGATGGGGCTCTCACCATGCAGTCCAGGCTGGCTGTGAACTCACAGCAATCTTCCTGTCTCTGCTGAGATCACAGGTATGCACTACCACACCCAGATCTGTCACCCAAAATTCTGAACGCCAGCCCTTTGAGAGTGACTTAGAATTTTTTCTTACATTAGTAGAACAGCACTCTTAATTTGACAGCTGATTTAAAATTTAAATTTAACACAATTGACCTAAATTTTTAAAAAATCCATCTTTCACTGTGCAATGTCTACACATTTCTGCTCTTCAAATGCTGTGCTCCTTTCAGCCGTCTTCCTGATCTTTTTTTTTTGATCACAGATTTCAGAAAAAAACCAATGCAGATTGGGAAAAAATATCTGATTGCTACCTGCAGCTGAACAATGTTGGCAATAAGGAAGCATTTTAAGAAAACATTGCCCAATACCCAAGCACACAGATATACACCAAACTATAATCAGAATAGCATATGATAATATTTATTTGTAAGGTATAAAACTACCTTCAGGTCCTCATTTCTTGAATTAGAATATACATTCTGTAAGACAAAGCAGAGTATGAAAGAACGCACTATTGTTAGTGTTACTTGCAGTCCATTTGATAGTGACTTTGACACAAAAGGAAGCCAATTGAAAATGAGGTAATATAAGAACAAGGTAATTCCTTTGAAGTTTGTTATTGTTTGATTAGAACAATTTTAAGGCATTTGAGAGTTATCATATTGTCATTCATTTATAAATTACTACCTCCAGTTACAGTGACATAGTCTGTAGTTCTATATCCAACAAAATATGTAATAATATAAAATTGATAGGATAATTTTAGGAATAAAACATGGCATTTTTCTGAACAATGAATTAAATGTTGTTACATTTTGGCTGTGTATCTGTTTCTTGTCTCTTAATATGCATTGTTTACACTTTACTGAAAGAAGATTTTATATTTCACATCTTAGACTTTCTTTGGATATTCAGTTTATTAGGATAACCGTTTTGCAAATTGTGTTGTATTTGCTTATGTTTTACCTATTATAGATGTTTAGACATCTTTCTTGCCTATTTCTTTGTGAGTTTTTAAGACTATTATTATACAGCTCCTTGGATCAGGCACAGGGAATGTATAGTAGGTTACTTAACAAACGTTTTAAGATTGGTAAGAGGACATTAGGAAGATTAAATATACAATGAACATTTTTGGCAATTTTGCACTTGATGTCTGCATCCAAAATAATAATTTTTAAATTTTGATGAGTTGGTTATTTCTCTAAAGTGAGGAAGACAAGGGAAAGTGCTGTTTTTTCTTAAATGTCAGTATGAGATGATCAAAAACTATGGTGAATGTTAAACTTACAAATTCATTATGATAAAAGACACATGGCCATTAATCCTGTGCAAAATAGTCAGAACACACCTGGGACACACATTCTTCCGTTCTTGTCATTCTCTAGGACACTATGGGAAGTCTTCCTAGTGAAACTCTTTGCAAGGTATAATAAAAACTACAGCGGCTCCGTTGTCTTGTGCCATCTAATGGAAAAGTGGGCTAACAAAAAGCTTATGCTGTATCCTTGTCCACCTTATTGACCAGATTTGGTCCTGTGCCACTTCTGGCTCTTTCCCAAAGTCAAATGGTCATGAAAAGTAAATGTTTTGCATTGACCTAGTACATCAAGACAGTCATGACAGTGCAACTAAAGAAGCAAAAGAGGACTTCCAGAACTGCTTCAGGAAGTGGCAAGAACAATGGGGTAAGCATGTTCAAAGTAAGGAAGAGTATTTTGAGAGAGATTAATGGAAATACGTCTTTTTCTACACTATTTGTAAAATTTGAACATAACATGTTTCTTAAAAAACCTCAACAGTTTATTGCTCTAATAAATTGTAATGTTTTTCATATAATTTAAATAAGCCAAGTTCAATTGTTATTAAAACTATTTATCTTATATTTTTTTGTTTGAAGAAGTTTCTTATCTTTCAACATGTTGATGAATTTTCTTACAATAATGTCTGATTTGCCAATGGTTCTCAAATTTGTTTCCTACCATGAATTGTATGTAGCAGATTTGTTCTAGACCCTTCCCCACGCTCAGTGTCAGCCTTTCGGCAGCAGCCTATGCCACGCAGACAGACTTCCCTAGACCTACGGCTTGTGGTATCCTCCCAGCGAGTTCTGCGCACCTTTGCCTGACCACAGCCTAACAGTGGTTGCTTATTTATCTGAGGTAGTTCAATATTTCTGATAATATAGAGCAAAATTTTCTCAGTTTGTTTAGCTGTTGGATTGCATTATAGCTCGCACTGTTATAATTCACTATTAATCAAATAATTTTATTGAATAAACTGCTTTTACTTTCAATCTCTTCCACACAATAATGATGATAATGATTAAAATTTCTGGAGTGTCGACCTAGTGTTTTGTAGTATGCAAAGTACATTATGTGTATTATCTTGCTTAATCCTTCCACATTTCCAAGTGAAAGAGAAAAAAACTGCCTTAAAAAATCAATAATTGGCCAAAGTCACAAAAGTAACAGTGATATTTCACTGACTTCATTCCAGTTCTCTCCAGATTCATTTTACTTTCCTAAAGTCTGCCCATAATTCTTCTTTAAACAAACGCATATGCATACACAGTCTCTAGACGAGACTGGCTATTTTTCCATGTTGCATTGCCTGAGTCTTGTATTGATCTTTCATCTCAGCTTTTCAGAAGCCATTGTAAACACTGTTGCTGCCATTCTACATGACAGCTTCTGAGATTTATCCTATCAATATATTTGTTTAACTGGCATCTTACATTCCAGCAAGTAAATGATAAAATGTTAAAACAAATGACCAAGGACAGAGCTTGTCTGGCTGATACCCATGTATGTGAAGCAGGGTATAATGGACTCATCTTATTTTCAGCAAAATCTACTCCCTGACATTAAGATATGCATATATATTTCAATTTTTTAAGGCATAGAAATCTTAAAGCTTGGAGATCCACTGCATAAAAGAAGCAGGAAAATGGAAAGAATTTACCAAGAGTCTGTGGAAAGTCTGTTTGGGGTCTAGATGTAAAGACGGTAGTGATTTAAAGCAGGCCCAGGCCAGGCTAGGAAGGACAGTTGGTGTGGTCAGGAGCAATACCCAAAGTCCTGGTAAATTCTGTTCAATGCAGAAATGGAAGAGGATGGTTTTTGATGACAACAGAGTGTCTTCGATAAGAAAAACTGAGAGAAGTATGAGGTCCAGTCGTGTAGCTTCAAATCAAAAGCACAGTTAACCTGAGAAAAGGATTTCTTCACTCTATGGCAAAATTTCAGTAACAAAACCTGATACGAAGTGGTGAAAGGGACAAGGCTGAGCCAGTGCCTGACTTAAAGACTCCAGTCAACAGCGAGGGAAGACGCTGTGATCATGGGACCACTATCGATTAGAGAACTGTGACTGCTAATCTTGGTATACGAAGTTCACTGACTTAAAAACCACCTACCAAATTAGAAAAGCGTGTTCTGGGTTGTGTTTGGGTGACTCACGGAGGCTTGTTCTGGGTACTACATATGGTCCCCGTGTCTCTTCCTTTCTAGAACTGTTCCTATTTTCTGCTCCTGGGCCATCCTTAACTAAACTGTTCCTCTTTTCTGCTCCTGGACCATCCTTAACTAAACAGCTTTGGTCTGCCACACATTTCTGCTCTGAGGTCCTTGCTTTGGAGCCAGCTGGCCATGGACTGAATTTCCCCAAACTATAAGCCAAATTAAACCTTTCCTCTTCCAAACTATGAGGGCAGGAATTGTGTCTCAGTTGACTGATACAAGAAAAATGAAGGCAAGAAGTCTGATACAAAAGCAACACAAATATTCAAGTAACTGGGTTAGTATCGACCTGTTTTTTTTTTTCTTTTTCCTTTACTGAAAATGCAAAGTAAGAATACAGTAAATGTGCTTGTCCTGAAAATTAGGTAATAGATAATCCTAAATCCCATCAAAAGATCATCATTATAGTTTCACCTGTAAGAATTTTAGAAAAGAAAGGAATAAAATAATCACAACTGGAATTTCCCCTTCTTTTGTACAAAGATTTAATTTGAGATGTTGTGTAATATGTACTTTCATGGACACACTCATTTGTCTTCTAGTTTATCTTCTAGTTTCATTTATCTCTATTTACAAACTATGTAAAATTAATTTTAAATAATTTTACAGTTAGCTTTTTACCATTCATTTAAATTTAATTTTTGAGATTTTGGGAACATTTTACTGAAAGATGAGATAGGAATAAATTAAACTGTTTTTTAAAATAATTTTTGATCATGAACATTTTCTACTTCTGCTGTTTGGATAACTCTCTTATTTTGTTTTAACTTGATGTAGATAATAATAAGACTTGTTCTAACTCCTTAGTTGAGTTTGCTTTACTTTGTTTTTGACGCTTGTGGCATGGTTAGAGCAAGAATTGAACCTAGGATCTGCCCTCTAACCTACACCCCCAGTCTCTTTTTATTTTTTTACTTTAAAACAAGTTCTTGTTAAGTTGCTAAATTACTCAGGCTAGGCTTGAACTTGTGTTCCTCCTATCTCAGGCTTGCAGTTTGCTAGGATTAGACACATGTATTACTACACCTTGCTTGCTGTATGCTTTCTGTTTTGAATAATATTTTCCTCTGGGAAAGGGAATAGTAACAGAACTTGAGTGGTTCCTATCACCGCTAACACCACATTACAGAAGTGAAATATATGGTAGCTGCTTTGAGAGAGGACTCATCTTAGCAGCTCATGAACAGTAAAATCTATGTCTTGCTCATGTCAAGTACAATTGACATCCAAGGAGTAGGGTTATTTTCCCCCTGAACACTCATACGGTTTATCTTGCTCATGGAAACTCTGGCACTTCCAACATCTGATTTCCAAGGTCACAGATAAGGACAGCTGGCCAACAGACAGGAAACAGAAAGGAAAATTCCCTAGGAAGTGCTCATAGACCAGTCCTGATGTTCTCTAAAACATCTAGGAAAAAATTTCCCAGCCATCACCCACTGAAGGGTCAATAAATATTAATAGTGGCTCATTTCTGTACAACTCTACCTCTCTGGATCTCTGTTCTTACACAAAGAAAATAATCTTTCCTCCAGAAAAAAAAATTAGGCTATCATAGTTTCTTCAAAATGAGTCATCTAATGAAGACTGTATGCTGCCTGGTGTGATGGAAAATTAAGACAAATTCTGGATTGGGGCCCTGGGTCTTTGATGTCAGAGTGCTGATATACATGGCTGAATTTCATGTCTCTGAGCATCTTACACTGTGAGAAAATAGGATAAACTCCTGTTTTATTACAGCCATCATTTTCATTTCTGCTGCAAAAGTCAGTTGGTGCTAAATCTATGATCAATACATACTTTCAACAGATCAAATACACATTGTGGTTGCATAGCCAAAGATTAGTCTCTCAGCTTGCCTATGAAAGACTAGGTTACAAATACAGTACTGAAGGAATTTGATTTGGAGAGCAAGAGGATAGAAGTTTCAGATTATAAGACTCCCTTTTAATGAGCATTTTTTAACCCAAGTAAATAAATGTTTTTAAACTAAATTATGAGTAAATGTTGCAAGAAGTAATATATAAAATACAACAATTACATAGAAGCAGAAATCTCTGTCATATTTATTAAATAGAAACATTTCAAGAAATTTAAATGACACATAGAATATTTTGGTAGAATAATATATAATTACATATGTAAATATACTGTGGTTTTAAGTCTCCTGGCAACCTGGGCAAAAAAAGAAATCACTTTATGCTTTAAGGGAAGAAAGAATGACAATAAATAATTTAAATTAAATATTTTTTATGCATGATCTAACTCTGAAGGGTTGTAACCATATGGTGCTTTACTTTCTGCATGCAGCAATGAAATGGGAAAAAAATCTTAACATATAATAACTGCAAAGTTAGGAACTGACTTCATTTGTTATTTTACGCATTAACTGCTCAAAGAAAGTTATTGGTAAAACTCATGAGCCTGTTCTAAACTTTTACCAGTCTTTGTAATAATTTCTACTCTAGAGAAGTCTTCCACTTAACGACATAGTGTCACCAGTTAAAATCTCACATCACTGAAAAAGCAATTATTATGACAAATCAATGGGCCTATCACAAATCACATAGCTGGAAGTCTGAACAGGAATCTGATTCATGATGTTTTCTCTTGAAATATTAGATTCCAAAATGTAGAAAATAGAATTCAGATCAGGTAATACTGAAAAAAAAAAAAAAACAACAAAATTATGGTTGACCTTGACCTTGTAGCCACTGCATTCAAAAAGAAAGAATTATAACTGAGTCAGGTATTAATACCTCTAAAATACATCTTCTCTAATATCCTTTCTTTAACAAACATTCACATTAGTTCCTGTGTTTTCATGAGTGTAGTCTAGAAAAATTCAAATGGACTGTAATAAATGAAGACAAAACACTAATATAATGCTATAATTTCACCCCAAAGGATCTATATCCTTAGGCGTAATCTTGAGAATGTTAGCTATTAGTTTACATCATGCAATCTGCTACAATAATGCCATGAGTTTCAGGAGCAACTGTATGTCTTTCCTTTAATTTCATGTCTTAAAATTGGTGGGATGAATCAATCCTGAGTAGGAATTCATTTGTTCTGTGGATTATTCTCAAAATGTGGGATTTCCTTGTTTCTTTAAATGCTGCTCTTGTTCCCCAGGCCTCAAAACCACCCCCTAACAGCACACTTTCATCCCGGAGCTGCCCACACCCGCATTTGTCCTGGTTATATCCATGGAGAAATAATCAAGATGTCACTTATTTTCAGAAATGTTTTCATAACCTATCAACTTACACTTTCTCAAAAAGTGAAAAAAAAAAACACATTTTAACACAGCAACCTTAACTAATAAGTATCATTTTCCCCTAAACTGTCAGAATATGATTTTCTAACATCTATTTTTCCATAATTTACTGTATTCCTCCAAATACTGAATTTCAAAAGATATACCCAACATATACGCCAACTATACAAATCCACTACTGGTTAAGAAAGCAATTACTATTGTTGAAATTAATTATCATTAAATGACATATTATTTTGTATGTGTGACTATAGACAATGTCACTATAGTGCATGACATTTTTAGTTTATTAGGAAATGGTAATTTGACATATGTGCTATCAAATACTGCCAAATTTGGGTCTCAATTGAGAAGATTGGCATATACCTGTGAAATTAATATTAAATCAGTATTAGATAGCATTAGAGTAAAATTTCCTCTCAAGAAACAGGTGTGAGATAGAGAATTTTCAGTTGAAAACTTATTATTAATATGAAAAAACATGAAATATTAAACTAATGTCAATTAGCATTATGTACAAAGACAACAGATTGAATGAAAACTATGGTTAGACAAAGATACAGCAGTACTTCATATGCCAAAGGGCTCTCAAAAACAGGACAGAAAACACTGGAACTCATATTCAGCTCAGGAATATGCCATGAAATTTCAATCAACATGCAAAAAATGCTTTATAGAACTAAAGGGGTAGTGAAAATATAAATATCATCAAGAAAATTGTCTGAGAGTTTAGTAACATGATAATACGGCAAAATAGCAATTCACAACAGCCCTAGGCCCTTAAAACTTTCCTAAAATCAATGCTAGGTTCTGCTGAAGGTTGCAAAAATCTTGATACGGGTTTTAGAGCAAAGGAACTACTTAGATAAGAAGCCCGAGGCACCGTTTGCGGTATTGAAAGCATTGGGGTGTGCCAGTCACGCTTTGACTGGTGCCCGCGGGGTTCACTGTCACCTTTGCTCCCATTTTCCTATGGCTTTGTCACAGGAACAAGAAAAAGTCTTAGAGAAAACCTGTTTATGTAAGTAATCCTGCTTTTGATGAGACTCTGAGATATGTGTAAAAGTCATGTTCCTTTGAGAGTTTTCCTCGTACTATGTTAACACAGTGATATTCTGTTATGGTGGGGGAATCAAGCGATGCCGACAATGTAGTCAGACAAGGCATGAGAGTTTGCTGCGCACCCTATCAACAATCTCTAGTCATAAAATTAAACGACTTAGGAATACAAAAGGAAAATGCAAGTGACACTTATCCCCAAGGTATTATTCTTGCAGACAATATTTTACCTTGTTTTGAAAATGGGGAAAAAAGTAAAAGAGAGGAAATGAGAATTTGGGTGTTTCTGTAGGACTAGGGACCTGGACTTTGTAAAAACTCATGTTGGTATCATAAATGACAAAAATATGAAATACTGTTCTGGATTTAATTAAAATAAAGAGATATGAAAATCAAATGCCATGTGAATCATAAGAAACTATCTTTTAGGAGATACTGTGAAACCATGAGGAGGTTTGAATACGCTCCTCGGAGACGGAAAGAATTACACAACAATTCTGCAGTTCATTCTCCTCGCTGTCGGTGGGAAGCCCCCGGAAATGAAGAGGTTATATCTGATCTCCTTGGAGACAATCCGTAACAGTGGCTTTTAAGCACAAGCTAACAATTTTACTAGCCAGAGAGTCCCATCCACAAAACGCTGTGAGCAGGGGATAACTGGTTGCCTAGGATTATTTGTAATGAACAAATATGCATTCTGTTGGTTGCAGGGGCGTGAGTCCTTGGAAAATATTACATAAACTCTTAGATGTTGCACAATTGAGTGTGGAGAGATTTTATGACTGCATAGCTCTCTTCCATATTAGTACTGTGAAAGGCAAAACTTGCTTGCAGACACAGATGTGTGCTGCGGTGAGACGGGGCGGGGGCGGTGGGCTGCAGATTTCAGACCCCTGCTTCCTTCGCTGCTTGTCACTTCCATACTCATAACCACGGATGAACTGCAAACTTGTTAAATTGGTAGTTTCCTGTCACTTGATTTGATAGTCTGAATCTTTGTGATTTTTCAGTAATCCACTTGGTGATTTTGTGGAATCAAAATTATATTTGTAAATGGGATTTTACATAATGTAGCCTGCCACTCTTTTAATTTTTTTTCTAAAACTGTGTCTGGGTAATTTTTTATCATTTTCAATCATTTATTTTGTTTCTCTTTTCTTAATTCTAAATCTCCCAAAGGATTTTATCTGTTTTAATAGTCTCTTTTCTAATTCTAACCTTCCTAAAGGATTTTACCTGATTTAATAGTCTCTGCAAAGAAACAGTTTTTAGATTCATTTTTCATTTCAAAAATCTTATATAAGAAGATGTCTCTGTTATATGTAATATATACATGGCAAATCAATTTCATTTATGATAAATATATATGTATATATTTCATTTGCAATGATTGTTTTATTTTTTAATTTCTTATTGCTCTCTTGTTTGTTTTACTTATTATAATTTTATATTTTCTAGGTGTTTTGTCATTCCAATCACTTGTTTTTATTTTTCTATCTAGGATTTACTAGGAAATGGGTTTCACATTTACAATTATCGTGTCACTTGGGGAAATTTAAAAATTATTTCTAGGTTTATTAAATCATGACTTTAAAAGCTATTCTTTTCAAAACTTATTAAGATAATATTTATGAAATTATATGCTACCCACGCCTCTCTGAGGAGCCATAAACACATACGTATTTTAATAACATTTTAGGTTTGCGAAACAATTATTTCCAGGAAATCTTTCTTGAAGCCTACTCTTGATTCTTTATATATTCTGAAGTTTTATTTTTCTGCTTCTGTTGGTACCCTCTTTCTCCACTCTAAGTTTTTATGGGCCTTTGTGAGATTTCTGCTCATTGATATCATTTTTTCTTTGCCTTTTCTTTGAGATTCCTAGGTGACATGTGGCATCTGTTCTCCAGGGCTGGTCACTGAGCAGACCGTGGTCAGGCTCCCGACACCAGGAGTGGCCCTACTCCCAGGTCTCAGCTGACCACAGTTCCAGGGGGAGAGAACTCTCATCAGATATCTTCAGTGCTGCTTTTTCTGACTTTAGCTGGGGATTCTCTGATGTCTGAATCAGCCCACTTACCAGGCACAGAGGGTAGAAGTTCTGAGCAGAGATTCAGAGGGAATTGTTAGACTTGGGATTTGCTTTCCTTATATCTTCCAGGAGAATGCAGATAAATAGCAGGGAGAGAGCTCTCTGATCCAGAGGGGGACACCCTAGGGAGATGGAGGAGGTCTCAGGTGGCACCAAGCTGGATAAGCGGAAGACCCCCTGGAGGCAGCTGCACTGTGATTCGGCAAAAAATGGGCAGTGACATGAGGAAGAAATAAACCTTGGTATTTCTAAACCCATCGTGTATTGTGCTCTTGTTACAGTGAGTGTGTATATATCACTGATGTAGTGACACTGTACATTTGAGAAGCCCCTTTCATTACAATTAGTCAGCAGTTATCAAACACTTTGGTCTTTGCCAATGCCTTTTTGAAAGTGGCATCTTACCATCCATTTCTTTCTTTTTATGCATGAAGTTAGTTTCATTATATGTTGATTGAAATCATTTGTGTTTTAGAGAACTCTAGATTTTCTCTTGGTCATTTTTTCCATTGGTTTATTTCTTTTTAAAATGATCATTATTAGTTTTCAGGAATATAAAACTTTCTGTGCGATATTTGCTACAAGTGATTTTCCTCACCGTCTTTTTTTAAAAAATGTATCTGTGGTAATACTTTGTCATGCAGAAAATTGTGATATTTCAGGGACTGATATTTATTTATCTTTGAAAATGTCTTTTAGTCTATAACCATGCCACCTTAAATCCACCTGGTCTCATCTGAAAATGTCTTTTAAAAAAGATTCTTAATTTGTTTCGTACTTACAAAAATCATCTATCTTCCATTTTTTCACAATGTACATTTTATTGTAGTATTTCATGATTTATTTAGGTTTACTGGCATAATTAATCCCTGTGAGATTTATTTTGCCAAAAGTCATAAGCTTGTGATTCATCATTATTCTGCACTGAATGAATGCTTGATTATCACAATTATTAAATAATCTGCCTTTTCCCACAGGTTTAAATTATTTTATAGTATTAATACTGAAGTTTAATATTCACATAAATATGATCCTGCAAAATCATCATAAGAAATTAATATTATCTTAACTAATAACACAGATTCCCATATTGCATCTTATTCCCTCAGGTAACATATTTCATTATGAGCACAAATAGTATTGGGAGTTGATATTACAAAAGTGTGGGGGAGATTATCTTATAAAGAGCAACCAAAGTCAACATTTAATATCCAAACCTAATAAAATGTTTGCTACAGAATTTTGTACTCACTTATCTCTTTGCTTTCAAAAAATGTTTATAAAATACCTGCAAAATTCTTTGAATTTGTTTTACTAACAAAAATCTAAAGTATTAATTTCTTAAGTATACCCGAGTGTGAATTTACTGAATTGTCATTTATGAATGATGCAAGCTAACAAAAGTTTTGATGAAAATGCCTTGCTGTTTGCATGAAAAATGTTTAAAACTCCAAGCAGAAATGAATTGGCAGCTTGTTCAGCTGTTGATTTGTATTGAGTTACCCATATGCTCCGCCGATGAGTGAGCGCCTCATACACCAGAAGATGCCTACAGGAGCATCACAAGATTTTGGACATTATGTCAACTGTTTCTGTCTTAATCTGCTTCATTTAGCACCATCAATGGAGTGTGATTGCAATTTGCTTGGGAATAAATGGATCTAATATCACATTGAATTTATTCTCCTTCAGACAACTGAGGATTCTCAAGTCAGATGAAACTGAGAATAAATATAGTTAGTTAAGCTTGCTGCCTTGGAGGTAGCTGTCAATTAAAACAGTATTTAAATTTCATTAAAGGATCTGTCCAAGAGGAGAGTGTATCAAAATTTCCATGAAAATACACAATTTGTGAATGAAAGCTCATGTGACAGGGCTGTAGCAAGCGGAAGGTTATGTTCTGTAATGATATGTGACTACTTCACTGTGGAAATGCTGTCAGTATATAGGCAGTGAGGGGATAATTCAGATTTTTATCATCTCCATGTGGCACTCAAATACAAGATTTTGTCCAAGCAAGGTGACTGCGAATGTATCTGCCATTCAGAGCTTTGGATAATAATATTTACTACAGTGTCTTGTCCATAGAAATGGTGGCTTCAGAAACTGAATAACATGTTCCAGACACAGAGGCCCAGTCACTGATCCTAGACCTTGGTGGCCTGACATATCTACCAAATTCTGTGATTTTGATTTTAGTTGAGGATCAGATTGTAAACAATGGCTATAGAGTGTCTCTTCTATTCTTCCATTTCTCTACTTCTGACATGAATAACCTAATGGAAACTCTCAATGAGAAAAGCAAACAGACATGGATACCAGGAGGAAGATAGGTACAAAATCTTGCATAGTCGTGGTAAAAAAAGACGTTAATGTCCTATTTCTTTCTTGACATAAAATCAGAAAGTTCATGTCTTTATTGTTTTCTAAATTTTTCATGTGAAATAGTTATAATTTTCCTTCTCCTGGACAGTGGTAAGTCTGATGCCTGATGATTTGTTCTCTCTTGACTTTCTTGACTGTGATAAATTTTGGCTACTTTGTCAAAAACCACCCTGTGTCGGTGCCTCTAGAAGAGCCTGTGATGTACCGTGCTCCTGGGCTCGCCAGCAGGTGGTCTCTGGGCAGGTGCCTCTTTGGGAGCCCCTGTTCCCCAGCCTGGCCTGCTGGGCCCTCCTGGCCTCACTCTCGTGTTCAGCCACCCTTGATCACTGTGACAGAGAGGCTGGAGAGTAAATGGTTGTCTCAGTCTCTCTCCATCGCTTCTCCTCGCTGATTCCTTTCACAGCAGGTTCACTGCTGACATTCCTGTTATTTTTCCAAATTAAGATTGTAGAAAGTCAAACAATTGCCCCTCTATTTATTTTCCTATGAAATCACATACTCTTGTTTTCTATTTTCAAACACTGAATACTGAAAGACAAGGGCAATACAGCAACAAGGGCCACGCCTGAGGCTGTGGGCTTCCAGGGCTTCCAATAAAAAACAAAATGGGTGACAGCGCTAAGTTCCCACAGAAGGAAATCTGAAATTCTCATAACACAGGAGTGATAGAAAATTTCTGAAAACATAGAATTTCTTGAGTCGCTGATATTCAAAATAGAGAATCTGTTTCATTATGCCTATTTGCAATGGAAAAGTATGTATTTAAAATGAATGCACCTTGAGACCATGATAAGTGAAGTAACTTAGACATAGAGTTTAAGTATCTCATGATTTTTCTAGTATCAAAAACTTCAAATATAAAGAAGAAAATAAAAGTTGCATAATGGGAAATAGGGAGATAGATCTTTGCAAAAAGGAAGGAGACTAAGGAATGGAGGTAGTGGGGGGATGGAAAGGGAAGAAAAAGAATGAAGATGTGTTACGTAAATGCACCAGCTCCCCATAAGAAATGTAAATCACTGTGCAGTGCAAATATGTGCCAATAGAAACAAAAATGAAAAAGGTGTTGATGACTACTAAGAAGGTATATGAGAATAGCAAAGACACTAACTCAGTAATCTATCCAATAAATATTTATGAGTAGCTACTATGCTAAGTGATGGAGACAGAAATGCACAAAAACACAGATTTCTTGTTTTGTAGATCTTAGACATCTATCAATATAAACTGAAAATATCAGGTTTTGGTAAGTGCTATAGAGAAGAATAATGGAGAGAAGAGGACAGAAAGACAAGGCACGTTGGACATCATTAGAAAAAGTGGCAGGAAAAATTTTTCTGATCATGAGCTCTGTTCAGATTCCTGGATCTCAGGTTGATTTAAGAGGAGCTTCCAAATATCCCAGCTCTTACCTTTGGAAAGAAATCATCTGTTTTGACAATGGGGTATGTTTTCTTTGAAACAAATAAGGTAAATAGTATTCAGGTTCCACACTAACACATAAATACTAGTCACTAACTTAATTGAATTAGTATTCTTTTCAATGAACATATAAACATCAAATATTTACAACACTCTAAATGTGTTTCTCTAAACTTCTTATATCTTTATGCCTATTTGTTCCTGTCTCAAAAGTATCTGAAACAATAGTTTTGATAGAGGATTTCAAAGCATTTGGAATTATCATAGTGTCTATAAAAAACAGGTCCACTCAAATGAACTCAAGCTTTTACAGTAAAATGTTGCACAAACAACAAGTAAAGAAACAAATAAAGAAACCATTCATCCCGTTTCATTAACATTTGACAGACAGACTTTCACTCTTAGGATTTGCTGCCATGCTACTTTTCAGGGAGTGCAACTGACAGGTTAGAAAAACTCACCATAATCAAATTTTAGGAAATGAATTGTACTCTTTAAGGTGGAAGGATTGGCCACATTCTGTGACAAGCAGCCACCTGCAGGGGCTCTCTTTCTCAGATTTGGTGAGACTCACACAACTGATAGTTCAGTGGGTATCTGCTGTCCCAGAGCTCACTAGACCTCCATTCACATAATCCCATCCTACGGCACTCCCAGCTTTGATGATCTAAAAGCAATTCATGCATGCTGAGAGGGGTTTGCCCCTTGACCTCGCCATCAGAAAGCTGTCTTGGTGACTGAGAAGAGAAAAGAGGACAGTAGCCATATTCTTGGGGTAGAGAGAGAGGGCCTGTGGAGCGGGGCGGAGGGCACCTCACAAATCTGTAGACTGTAAAGTTAGGTGGCAAAAGCTGTGACTTGGGGAACAGAGAGGGACAGGGAATCTGATTTCAGCTGAACTGAATAGAGTGATAAGGTGGAAAGCATTGATTAAAAACGTCCAGCAGGGAAGGCAGGACGGGTTTCAGCATTCACACACACAAACATGAGTGTGGAAACAGATAGGGTTTAGTAGCCACTCATGACCCCTGCTTTACATCTGCTAGATTCTGATAGTGCAGACCCCAAAAGGAAACCAGTCACCCCCAAAAGATGGAGCATTTGTTGACTCATTTCTCTTTTTCTTCATTTTTTGGGGGTTGTTGGAATTTTTTTGTTTTCTATTTTTATCTTCTTTTCCTTTCCTTTATTTTGTTCTCTTTTTTCTTATTTTTTTCATTTTTTAATTTTCTCTTACTTTTATCTAACGCTATTAATTTTATTTTATTCCTTACTAGGATCCTTTATTTCACTTCTTTTCTCCTTCTCAATTCCTTCTGTTTATTTTTAAATTTTACTGCTTTAATTTTTCCCTTTTTTTACCTCCTCCATCTTTACAACTGTGTATTATGAGCTTTCATAATCTTGATATTTCATTCACACTAAACTATTACTGTTGCAATCTTTCCTATTAATAATGGTGGTATAGTTGTTGCATTTTGTAGATATTTACCATATGTCAATATTCGGTTTATCTTTGTGTCTATATTATAATTGCAGATTTCTTATCTCTTGTTAAGGATAGTACCTTGGTAATGTTTATTGGTTCATACAGTAAGTCAATATCCAGCTTAACTTTGAATCTATTATTATTATTGCTGACTGTGTTGTTTTTTCCAAGGTGGCATACTTATTACTTCTAATTGATTTCTACCACACGACAATGTCTGGTTTGTACCTGTGTCATCCACAATACTGTAGTTCATGTCCAGAGAACTGTGTGCTGTGCTGAACCAATTACACTGTAACCCCACTCCTCCCAAATTTATAGACACAGCTGAATTCTGGAACCAAGGCAAAAGCTTTTAATTAGCCTCAGTCAGAGTGCATCACTGAAAAGCAGACACTAACCAAAGAGACTGCCATATGACCAGCATTCCACCATAACTGACCTGCAGCGCTCAGTATGGACACACACATGTACACACACACTACAGAAGCATGAGAAAACAAAATGCCTCCAAAACCTCCCAGCGCTCATAAAGGCTGACCCATGGTGCACTGATGGAGAGAAAATCAAAACATAAGGATGAGTTATATGAAATGAAAAATGAGATCAAAACAAAATTTCACAGATTGATAAATGTCTGACAAGCTCAAAGAAGATATAAATAAACAGATAAGGAAGTTAATAAGCAAAATGAACCGTAAGCTTACAGAAAACACTAATGAAAAACTAGCTGTGCTAAACAAAATGGCATAAAATATGAATGACTGATTTAGCAAACAATTGGGTTACATGAAAAGGTATCAAACAGAAATTCTGGAGACAAAAATTTCTGTGTGGCCAGCAGGAGTGACGAGTGTGAGGGCAGAATGCTAGAACCAGAAGATAGGGCTGATGCAGGTGGCCAATGCTCAGAGATACCTTAACAACAAGGAAACACTAAAAATGGATACAACAACCACTAGGTCGTGTGAGAGAAGACAAACTGAAATTGGAGAAAAAGAAGCAGCTTGAATAACATAAGGAGCCTGGTTACAGAAATAATAAAACTTTCCAAGTATTAAGTAACGTTTAGCATGCAGACAAATGAAGCATATAGAAGCTCACACAACCATTATTAGAAAAGAACGTCTCCATAACATGTCATAGTCAAAATCACAGAAATCCAAGGACAGAATCAGACATTCATAGACTAAAAAATCACAGGATAGAAAACCAAGTTTCGTGAAGCAGGAACTCCCAAACAAGTGAGAGTATATTAACTTCAGTAGAATCAACTTCAAACAAAAATTGATAAGAAGAGGCTAAAGTGTGGAGGACTGCTGAGACTAAGTGAAAGGTAGGGGCATGAGAAGATGCTTCCCCGTATCCCCGAGGACAAGACCCGACTGTCTGCGCAGGCGCACACTGAGGCCTGATTATCTAACCATGACTTAGCAGCGGACGACTGTGCAAGCGCCAGTGGTGTCAACACCTGAGAATCTAAATAGGCGATAACAACCTGTATAAAAAGTACACAATAAAGACACAGATGGCTCTTCTACTCTGCTCTGCTCCGTGCTGCCTGCTGTGGTGGCTGATGTCTGGCACATATGTGCTCTTTAACCTTGGAATCTCACCCTAGAAAATTTCCCTTAGGTTCTCTGAGTGGTCAATAGAAGGTCACTAAATAATGGTTAGGAGACCAATTCAATATGAAGAGATAACAATTGTAAATATATATGCAGCCAATACTGACGTATCCAACTTCATAAAACAGATACTATTGGACATAAAGGTTCACACAAGCCCCATCGCAATTATAATAGGGAACTTCTGTAGCTCACTATCACAAGAACAGAATGCACATTCTTCTCAGCAGCACATGGCGTTTTCTCCAAAATGGACCACATACTAGAATTTAAAGCATCTTAAATAAAAGCAAAAGAAATGAAATTTTCCCATGCATATTATCAGATAATAGTGCAATAGGAACAAAAAGCAAAAGAAATCACAGAATCATGAGGATACATGCAGATTAAACATTATACTGTTGAATATTCTATGGGTCCCAGGAGAAAAAAAGGAAAAAATGTGACAGTTCCTAGAATCAAAAACAAAGCCAGTACAGCACCCCAGGTCCCCTGTGACACAGCAAACATAACCCTAACAGGGCAGTGCGTAGTTCTGAGGCCCCACAATAGAAACACAGGATTTACCCAAATATGGACCTGTGAGGCACCTCAAGATCTTATCAAAATGAGAACAACCCAAATTCAAAGGCGGTACAAGGAATGAAATTAAACATATAGAACAAAACTGAATGAAGTTGAGACCAAAAAGCAATACAAAACATCAACAATTTGAAAAGCTTTGAAAGAATAAAAAATAGGCAAAACTTTAGAGAATCTTACCAAAAAACAGGAAAGAAAAGACCTACAGCCATGCAATTAGAAATGAAAAAAGTGAAATCACAAAGGAAACCACTGAAATCCAGAAGATTATTAGTAACTACTTGGACAATATCTACTCCAAAAACTAGAGAATCTGGAAAAAATGGATAGATTGCTGAATACATGGGAATTACCAAAACTAAATTAAGAAGATATGAAAACCCTGAATATCCCAATAATGAGTTACAAAGGTGAAGTAATAATTACAGATAGAAAAAGCCTACTGACTCAGAAAATCTCAGGACTTGATGGATTCGCCACTGAGTTCTGCAAGAAATTCCAGGTATATCCAAAACCAGTATTCCTCAAACTCAAAACTGAAATTGGAAGTCACGGAGTACTTCCAAAGTCATTCTTGGAAGATAGAATTAAACGAATACCAAAATAAGATAAGGACTCAAATTAAAAAAAAAAAAAGAACTGTAAGCCAATCTCTTTAATGATCATAGATGCAAAAATGCTTAACAAGATGAATACAAAATGTAAGACACCATCAAAAGATTATATGTTATATTCAGTAGGTTTCATTTCAGAGATCAACATACAGAAATCAATAACCTTACTACATTACATAAATATAATCAAGGATACAAATTACATAATTATTTCAATAGATGCAGAAAAATTCTTTAACAAAATTCAACATTCATTTATGACAAAAAAACCCTGAAGAAAATATGTGCAGAAATACCTTTTCTAAATCTTATGAAAAGCACTTATGATAATAGTACTGACAACATCATATTATTTTAGGAAAATCAGAAATCTTTCCCTCTGAAATCAAGAATTGGAAAAGAACGTCCACTGTCACCACTCTTATTCAATGTCATACTTGAAACATTAGCCAGAGGAATCAGACAAGAGAAAGAAATAAAAGAGACATGAATAGAAAGAAATAAATCAAGTTATTATTATTTGCAGGTGTCATGGTCCTCTGAATACAAGACACAAAAAATGTCACCAAAAGTCTTCCAGAATGACTAACACAGTTCAGCAAGGTAGCAGGATACAAAAACTTCACAAAAATCAGTAGAATTTCTTCACCCACAATGAACCCACAAAGAAATTAGAAAATCTATAACATATATAAGCTTCAAGAAAAATTCAGTTCTTAAGTATTCACCTAACCAAGGAAGTGAAGTCCTGAGTTACTTACTTTGACTATGGCATTCTGAAACCAGAGATTAAAGTGGATATCAGAAAATGGAAAAATATCTTTGTGCGGAGTGATGAAGGAGGTGCGATAGAGAGCATGTGATATACCTTTGTGAAAGCAGCAAACCATGCAGTGTAATACCTGGGTGCAGGCAGACAGAGGGTGGTAAGGCCATCTGTAGGGAACAAACAGAAGTGGGCTTTTTTTTTTTTTTTTTAGGGACTGAAAGAAGGCAAGGGACAGTAGGTGGGAAGATGTTAATAAACAGCCGTGGCCAAAATTCTCTGGTTGTTTTGCACCTCAGCCAACAAAGTCCTTGAGGTTTCAGTGTAAATTTTCAGGTGTCTTCAGATGTCTGGTGATCCGCAGGTTTCCATGCCCTATCTTATCTCTTTTAGTCTCCACTGAGAACAATGCCTTTTCTGGAAAGCAGGTTGGGTTCTGAGAGTCTTGTCCAATTTAGGCAGAAAAAAATATTGTCAGAATGGTCATACTTACTGATCTAATGTAAACAGCATTCCAATAAAAATGCCAACAGCATTCCTCACAAAATTATTTAAAAAACTATCCTAAAATTCATGTAAAATACAAAGAAACCCAAATATCAAAAAAAAATTCTAGGCCATGAGAGTAAAGCAGGAGGCATCACAATCCTGGCTACCGCATTGCATTACAAACCAGCACGTTTCTGGCACAAAGGCACATCACTGAAACAGAACAGAGGATACAGGAAAAAAAAAACAGGCATATTAAGCTATCAGATATTTGACAAAAAACCTAAAAACATGTGGGACACAGGTGCTGATGAAACAGGTTATATACATGCAGAAGTTTGAAGCTGGATATATTTTGTAATACATGTGCAAAATGAGATAGGCTATTCAGTGTTTCTGAGGGAGTCCTAGCATTTGTAGCAATGTGGATGAATCTGCAGCATGTCGTGCTAGGTAAAATCTTCCAAACATAAAAACACCAATGCTGCATAATCTTACATGTAAATTCTAAAAAATTCTAATATATAGAATCAGAGAAAAAAATGATGACCGTCAGAGGCTGGCGGGTGGAGAAAATGGGGAGACGTTGGTGAAAGGGCAGAAAGGTACTCTTTGAAAGGGAGAACAAGTTCTGGAAATCCCTGGTCTGATACAATAATCATTATAATGTATTTTCTATTTTAAAATTATTGAGAAGACATCTTGAAGATAGATCACAAATGTTTTCATGCCACCACCAAAATGATAAATATTTGAAGTGATGGATATTTTAATTGGCTTTCACTATGTATACATGCACTCAAACATTTTATTATACACTCTGATTTATCAATTATACCACAATAAAGTCTAAAGAATATTTTCAAAAAGGAATTATGGCTTGAGAGTGTTTTTGTCCTGAACCCTGAGCTTCTGACTTTATCAGTTGAAGAGTCGTCTGCTTTCAGTTCTGTTTGCTTTGCTTTGCTTGGCTTGCGATGCAGCATATCAAACTCTTGATACTGTATTTACTAAGCATGGATTCTATCACTGAGCCACTGCACCTAGGTATCTTAGTTACTTTTCTCTTACTGCTGAGACAAAATACCTGACACTCCAGAATAAAGGGGAAAAAGTTTATTTAGCTCACAGTTTGTAGAGGTTTCAGCTCACAATTGGCTGGCTCTAAGGCAGAGTGGCACATGGCAGAAGGGCAACAGTTCACGGTGCTGGAAGATGCCACAAGCAAGAGCAAAATGGGGAAAGAAGCCTCTTTCTGCCCCTTTTATCTTATTCTGGCTGCTGGAATTAGAGCGGTGGACTGATCCACCAATAAGTGGGCTGATTCAGCAATCACCCATGCTTAATCTCAGCACCCTTAATCCCAGCATGAAACCATGCATCAACCATAAACTCTAGATTCAGCTACCTCTGAAAAACTCCCACCTAAAAGTTCATGGGGCTTTGGGGAACATCTAGACACAAACCATAACACCAAGTCAATTTATATCTTTTATTGCAACGTTTCACCAGATGTTTTCAAAACTGTCTTACATTTTAACAATTTTATGTGGTAACTGTATGTAGTTTGTTTTGTACCTATACTCTTTAAGGTTCTAGAGGTCTGCAAACATTTTCACTGAAATTATTTTTGATATTTTGGTGCGAGGTCCACCTATTATACCTTCACATATTGCTTTAATCTCCTTTTGATTTCCTCTTTTTCTCAGACTCCAGTCATAGTTGTGTTAGCCTTTTATAGCATTTCATTTATCTCTTATTTTGTTTCTAATTGCTTCCTGCTTTTCATCTCCATGCCTGGTGTATCTTTTTCTGAAATAGCTCAGTTTACTCTTCCTACCTCCTAGTGTGTCCTATTTAGTGTTAAATTTGCTTATCATAGTTCAGTTTTTGTGTATTTTTACTTGTAAAATTTCTTTGGATTATTTCTTATGTCATTTTACTCTCTCTTGATATTCTATATTACTCAGTTTAATTGACATATTGTGATGTTCCATGGCTCTATTATTTTATTTTTTTATGTTTTGATTTTAGCTAATAGGTAATTTTTTATGCCTCTTTTTTTTCTGGTTGATTGACACACAGCAGAAAAAGAATAATTGAACAATCCACCTGAAGATACCTTCTGTCGGAGAGTAGTTATACTTATGGGCTGTTGGTCAGCATAAGGACAGATAATTTTGCTATCAATAAAAATTTAGCTTCATGAGCTTGACTTTGGGTTTTTGTGTGAATTTGCTTAACCAAGTTTGCTTTTCTTCTGCATTGTGTGGGTATTCTCTGGATCCAAAGCAAAAGACTGGGTTTAGTAAGGCAGTATCTTTGGAGAATCCAAAATTCCATCATTTCCCACTCCCACTGCAAACCTGTGCGTGTGCATCATTCACATAGCTGCTACTGAAGATTGGCGATTTCTTCACTGGCAAAATGACACCAAAGACAGGCCTTTCCTTCATGGCTTTGCTCCCCTCTGCAGCGTGGGTCTTGGCAGTCTACGGCTGGCTCTGTGCAGAATTTTGAAATTGCTTTTATAACTCTTCTCATTGTCATTGAAGGGAAGGCTGGTCTTCCAGAGCCACAGAAAATATTTATCATGTAAAATGATCATAATGGGTCAATTAGTTTCTATACTTACTCTTTATTTACTACATATGATCTCTTTTTTGTGTTAGAATATATAAGCAAGTAATAAAATAAAACAATAATCCAGTACAAAAATGTACATATTAAATCTTCTCTTGTCAGCCAAGTGAAGATGCAGCACATTTTGAGTGGGATTTTGATCAACGTCCTTTCAACTGAGTAAAATTTAATCAATACGCCTAGGGAAATTACCGGCTTTAAACTGCTGAGTACCATTTCATGTAAAGATATGTCAAGTGCTTTAATCATTGCATTCGGTTAACATTAGGACTAGAGAAATTAATGATCATTTCTAGAACAATTTATCCAACCTCATATAATGTATGTTAAATTTAAGAAAATTATACAGTGCACATTAGATATTAAAAAATGAAATATAAGAAAATAAAACATATTAGGAAATCAAATAAATGAGAACAATTATATTATTTATTATAACTCTGTATGTTGAAGTAAAATAGAAATTTAGAAAACATGAATTTGTTGAGTACATCTCACTTTAATTATGTTATTTTTCTAACTTAAAAAAGATGTCCATTTTATAAATGACCATCTGGCACATATGAATATTTGCTTAAATATTATTACCGATTTGATCAAATAAAAGAGTAAACTTAAATTATTGTTTTTATAATAATTTTACATAGTAGGAAATTACATATAATTGAGCAGGTGAATCTAACAATTAAAATCACAAGGTTTATTTCCAACCACATTACTTTTTTTGCCTGCACATTACTTTCTGAAGAAATTGGCATATTTTGCTATGATGTCATTTTGCTCACAAAGTGTGTTGTTTTTTGTTTGACTTTCTACCTCACTTCCTATGGGCAACAGCGTGGATATACCTAGGAAGATGTGGTTTAAAAGTTAACTATTAGAATTGTACTGTAAAATATTATTTGAGTTTAATTTAATTTTGAGGGATAAAAAGGATAATACACCAAGGATTTCCAGATAAGGAATTTAACACTTGGCATCCAAATAAAATGTATTTTATATATAACTATAAAAACAAAGAATTAGTGGAGTTTGGGGTGATTGTATTTTTCAGTCAGTACTTGTTGCTTGCCTTAAGAAAAAGTGGTTGTATGATAAGTAGCTAAAATTTTTGCTAGTGTTATTATAATGTGATATTTCATCTGTCAATCACACAATAGTGAAAGTTCAATTTTATATACCAGTTTAACACTGTGGAAATCAGAGTAGACATTCCCCAAAAAATTGAAAGTAGAAATTCATTAGATCTAGTTATTGCCTTTGTAGTTATCTTCCCAAAAGAGTGAAAAGCGTAATAGTACAGTGATGAATGCATACCCATTATAGAGCCAAAGAAATCATAAGAGCTAAATCTTGGAAGGGGCCTATATAACCATTGATAGATGAATGGATAAAGAAAATGTGGCATTTACACAAGATGAAGTACTATTGTGCCACAAAGAAGGGTAAAGTTGAATCATTTGTAGGAAAATGGATGCATCCTGAGATCAAAATATTACAAGAAATAAATCAGGCACACAAGCTTAAATATCACATGACTTTTCTTATATGACACACAAAAACATAAATGAATTAAGGAGCAAAATAAAAGATAGACAATAAGAAACAAGAAGATAGATCTTATTCAAAAAATGAGAACAAAGAGATAGAGTGTAAGGAGGAAAGTGAGAAAAGGGGAGTTACAATGAAATTAAGACCCAGTAGGTATGCGTATCAGCTCCTCACGGCGTATCTAGTCATTGTGTGTTCTGCAAACTCGTACTAATGAAAATTCCAAAGCTGCAAAAAAATTTGTAACTGCTACTTATACATGGCCTAAAATGATACCCAAGCACTAGAAATAAGAATGGCAGGTCCTCTGAGTCTAAGAGTGATTTAAAACAGTTAGGAAAGGTGGATGTGAACGTGCAGTGTGAGTTAAGAGGTGGAGCGGGCAAAGGGAAAGGCTGGAAATGGTGTGAGTCCTGAAAGGGCTTCTGAAAATGAATTATGAACAAATGCTTAAGCACATATTATTTCAAAATGTTCTTTTCATTAGAGAGTTGCTTGTAAAAATATGACATGATGAATTGATTCATGAGTGAAGACACGTATTTTAATTTTTTTCTAATTTTTTTGAGACAGGGTGTAGCCCAAGCTGGTCTCAAAGTCTTGGTAATCCTCCTGCCTCAGCCTCCTGAGTGCTGGAATTGCAGGTGTGCACAACCATGCCCAGCAACACTTGTTTACTTTAAAGGCAAATTTCTAAATGTTACCCTATATGCATATGTACATGTGACTCCTGTTTATTATTCTGTAGATATCTTCTGTTTTAAGAAGCCATCCTCTGTTTAGTAGAAATTTTATTTCCTCTTCAGAAAGTTTGTACCTATTTCTTTGTAGCGGAGCATGCATATAAGAATTACCATAGATGATCTACACACATTTGCAAAGTATACCTTCCCTGAAAAGCATCCATACGCATTTCGTCATGTGTTAAGTATTTCTGTCATAATTGGGACACCAAATATCAAAAATTGGTCTTCGTTGCAGAATGCCTGAGATCTCGCACGCAGATCTTACCAGTCCCTGTGTGGAGTGTCCTCTAGACCGCCCTCCCGCTGCCCCTCAGGCCCACTCGCTGAACTCATGCAGTCATGGAATTACGATTAATTACGTGAAAGGACACAAAGGAAATCCAGCAAAGGGCAAAGCTGCATGGCGCCAAGTCAAGTGGAAACCAGGTGTACAGTAGCAAGGTTCTTCTCCCTGTGCGGCCAAATTGGATGCTCTTATTTCCTCGATGCCACGCTGAGTACAAGATGCGTGCACTGTATGCAAGAGAAGTTCATTAGTGACTCAGCCCAGAGCTCAGTGTCTGCCGGGGGCTATTCGCAAGGCAGTCTCTGCCTAGCACACAGCAGATTCTAAGAAAGTTCCTTCTGCCATGCAGTGTTGTTTTCCTGGAGTTTGGATGCAGTGAGCCACCTTTAGGAGTGGTAGAAACCTTGCTGAAAGCCAAGTTCCCAGACCCCAAAGGGCAGAAGTCATAGCGGACTGCTGTGTGGTCTCAGACCTGCTCTGGGCTTAAGGTCAGTTAACACGGGGTGCACCGGTTAGCTACTATGCATACATCAATTAGCATGATGGTGAAGAAACAATAGTAATTTTTTCATATATTTTAGAGAACATCTTAATGTAGTAACCCTGGGAAAAGCTTTTCCTTTTAGGTGATTAGAAAATTATGGCATGAAAATGTTCTTTACATATCACTGATCACTGAGCTCTCAACAAGAAGTCTTGTTTTTGAAAGGCGGTTTGATGGCTTTGATAATATTATTCAGGTTTACAAAACAATTCCTTTTTTGTATGTATTTGCAAGTGCTATTTAAAGGGACTGATTCAAATGTGATCACTTCATTGAAGGGCTTTTGTGGAAAAAGTAGTGATATATATTAGGAGCTATAACTAGATTTCTATTAGGAATATTTTGAACACTCATAGAATGTATCAATCAGAACTGTTGCATAAGGGAATTTTGGAAGTATTGATTTGCTTGTGATTTACTTTTATGCCATATCATATGGATTATTAAAAGTTTGAAATCTCAAATTGCCCATGTAATATTGGCTGCATGATCTTCACGTAAATGTCTCCTCAAATAAGGTGTTTAATTTTTGCCTTGACCTTTGAATTCAGAATTATCTTTGATTATAATTATTCTATTCATGGCATAGAAGTTTAAGTGATACTTAAAAGTTTAACATTAACTCCTCTAGCAAATTAAATTTGTAATTAGAATTCTATTCCTTTGGCCTTAACAAAACTAACTATTCTTAAGGTAAAACTAGACCTATGTCTCTCACCATGCACTAAACTAAAATCAAAATAAATCAAAATTTTAAATATTAAATGGAAACATTAAATCTTCTGGAAGATTGACTAGGTAGAACTCTTGAAGATATAGCTGTAGGCAAAGACTTTATTTAAAAAATCCCAATTGAATGGGAAATGTTACAAAGAACCGACATCTGGGATTGCATCTTACTGAAAAGCTTTTCATAGCAAAAGAAATCACCAACAGAGTGAAGGGACAACCCACAGATTGGGGAAAATTTTTACCAGTTGTTACTCATACAAAGGACTAATATCTAGAGCATATAAATAATTGAAAAAATTCAAATCTCCCAAATTTAAAGACATAACCCAAAAATGGGCATCTGAGATGAATACATACTTCTCAGATGAAGAAGTAGAAACAGAAAATACATACATGAAAAAATGTTCAACATCACTGGTCATTTGAGAGATGCAAACTTAAACAATGCGGAGATTCCATCGCACTCCAGAAAGAATGGCTATTATCAAGAAATCAAGAAATAACAAATGCTGGTGTTACTGTGAAGAAAAAGGAATCATTCTCCACTGTTGGTGGGAGTGCAGACTGGTGCAACCACTAGGGAAATCAGCGTGGAGATTCCTCAAAAAACTAGGACCAGAAGTCCCGTTTGACCCAGCTATTCCCCTTCTTGGTATCTTCCCAAAAGAATTAAAAGAGCAATTGAGGTGTATCACGGACACATGCAAATTCCCTGTAAGGAAGGTAATCACTGTGTATACTGAAACTGTACCAATAAACTTAATTAAAAATTTAAAAAAAAAGAATGAAGCACCATCAAGAAGCATTCAATGGATTAGAAAATATATGAATTCAACTGAAGTAATTAATGCTAGTTGCTGTATCATTCTCACAACACTATCTTCTAAATTAAACCAAATAAGGGTTGACTTCTCAATTGTACAAAGTCCCATGTGAATTCTGGCAACTTACAAAGCAATTTATTTTAGCATTGAATTTCAACCCTCTCATCATTTCATCCTGAGACTGCGGGAACTGCTTAAAGAAAAACATACCTCCTGGAAACGCACTGGATTAAAAGCCCTCAGTCCCTGCTGACAGCATCCCCATGTATGACACATTGCTCCAAGTGATCTCATGGGTGAAATTCATCTTCAAGAAGGCTGGGGAATCTAGGGACAAACTGGCACACACGGTAAGCATGGTCTGTGCTATCCTGGTTCCTAACTGTCCTTCCATTTTTTCAATGTGAAGTAGTCTCTTTTTTCTCCTTTTCAGAACACTCATATTTAGTCATTTTCATTCAACAGTCTCATAGACAAATAAAAGGACAATCATCCTGTAGATTAAAGCAATTTTCATGCTAGAAGCTTGAATTGCATAACAAAAAGCATAGTAGAGGCACTTGGTTTCCAAGAGATAGGGAAATTGACCCAGAAAAAAATATTGCTTAAACTAATTTCTGACATTACTCAGTTTGGGTGGTGATTCAGTCCTCATACTGTATACCCTATTGCCCACTTATGTGATCTGTATACAAAGCAGTATTTAACAGCGGTTATCAGTTTATAAGACATTCTTTTTCTGTTTGTTTGTTTGTTTGTTTGTTTGAGATATATTTTCCCTATGTAGTTCAGACTGGCCTTGAATTACAGCAATCTTCCTTCCTCAGCCTCTCAAGTGCTGGGTTCACAGGCATGTACCACCATGCTCAGCTTTGTAAGACTATTTATTTCCTAGGTTTATTAAGAATTGTTATGTATTGACTCAAAAGTAGCCCTCAGACTGTCCATGTGTTCAGAGGTGGGTTGTTTGGAAGGTGACAGATCATAAAGGTCCTCTATTGATCAGTGAATTAATCCATTGATGAATTCATAGCTGAATGTGATCTTAGGACACAGGACCTGGTTGAAGAAAGTAGATCACTGGGATCATAACCCAGAAGGGTAAATTCTCATCCTTGGCCCATTCCTCTCTCTGGTTTCTTCCCATCCTATTTCCATGCTGCCGTGAATGGAACAGTGTTTCTCTGCCATGACTTTCTGTCATGAGCTTTCTGACTGAAACCTCTGAAGCCGGGAACAAAACAAGCAAACCAACCAACCACCTCCCCTTCTTTAAACTGTTTGTGTTGAGTAGTCTGCCTCTACAGCATGCAAGAATATGAAGACAGTGTGTGAGACGATGGTGCCATGTGTTCTCCTACCTTCTTAATGCTGGTGAGATACGTCATCCTAGCAATAAGATTAGTAATTTATGTGATGCATGTGATAAGACATAGGCCAGGACATGAAGCAATGTAATAACCACACACTGTAAAAAGGAATGCTAACATGTGTTCTCCTGTATATTTTGGAACAGTTCAGTTTTGAAACAAAGTGTTTGACTCTGGTATAAAGTCAAACAGAGGCCAACATGGCCTTTCGTTGTTTGCTTAGCATGCCACAGGTAGATTTCGAGCTGTCCTACTATGTAGAGTTGTTGCTGTCATAAAGACATAGCTTTTGTGTTTGTCTGAACATCATGTTAAATATTTTAAAATAAACAAGGATGAACAGCACAGATATTTAAAAATAAATGGAGAAATCATATATTCACTAACAGCTGATTAGATTTAGCTTTCATGATTGTATCTGCTGTTTGGATACTGGTTCAGCTGTTATAACTGAATCCTGAAAGGGTTGTATCTATGCAGAAGATGTAAAAATACATACTTTCACACAACGACTGCTCATCATGGTTTTGTTTATAATAGTAAAACAAACAAAAAATAACTTGAATATCCAACAGCACTTGAGTAGACAATCCAAAGAATTAAGAATTAAAAGGAACCAACTCCTGAAACATAAAAGAACATGAATGAAACTCAATTCTTATGTTGCATAAAAAATATGAACACAACACAGTGCACATATAAGGAGCATAAACTGTATGATTTCATCCTAGGCAATGTTAACCGACCTGTTGTAACAGAGAGTAGACTTATGGCTCTATTGATGGAAATGGAGGTTATGACAGATTGTGAAATGGCAAGGGGATTCTGGGGCTAACAAATATTTTGCATCTTGATCACTGTGGTGGTATAATGGATGAATATATCTGTCCCACTCACTGTACTAAATACTATTAACATGTTTTTCTCAAGGTTCTGTGTAGTTCCTTCTATCACGGTTTACAGTGGATGCTTTTCCATTATTTGTAGCATACTATTATTACATGCCAGTCTCTCTGGTGAGCTCTGAGTTGTTAGATTTCAAAAACAGGGAAAACTGCTTTTCTGAAGTTTATTCTAGTGTCCATACAAAACGATATTTAAACACTAGATGCTTGCTAATGCAAACTAGATACTTAGGTATAATCAAGTCAAAATCCTTTGAGGAACTCAAAATACTTCTGAAAGAGACAGACTGGAACATAGCTAACACTTGATGAGTTAAAAGCTGTTATTGTGGTCAGTGTGCAGGTTGTGAAAGAGAGGAGAGAGCAATGATTCTTAAAGGTTGAGCTCAAATTCCAATTCATTCTTGAAAAAGTCACTGAATCTCATAGGGATGTTTTCCTTTCAATTTTAAGGCACTTACAGATTATAGCACATTTGCTTTTAATGAGGTACTGTGAGTGATGCGGATTTGATGTGTGACATGTCTTCTATGCAAATGTGAGTTCATGAGGAGCTAAAGCTTTCTCCACAGTTCTTGCACCCCTAGAAGGGCACTGTGCATGTAGTCATCTCTTACTGATGCTGATGTGTTCCTGATGCCAGTAATGACGAGATGTTTTACCAAAGAGGCTTGCAAACATTTGAAAGACTAATCTCACAAAATGCAATGAAATAGTATAATACACCAAAAGATATATGTGATTTAAAGTCAGAATAATTATTTGTGACTCACATCCTGTCTAGATTTAAGAAAACTGTAAAAATTTTCTAGAGCCTGGTATGTGAATAAGCTTTTGTGGTCTGATTATACTTAAGTAGAAACATCTATGCATGTGTGCATCAAAGGAACTATATCCATTTATGAGTCTATGACAAAAAATATCAAAATTCCTGAAGTAAATTTGGAATGTAAATGAAAATTGAGTATAATTTTCTTAATTTAACATGAAATACATATAATATCAGTTAAGTTCTGAATCTTTTTTGGTAAATCATGGTACCATGAGAATAAAATGCTAGAGTAGCACCTGTTATTAGGTCGTTTCCATAATGGTGATTGCTATAACCACACCTATGCAAAGAATGAAAATTAGAAAGAGTATCTGAGTTCCCTGAAATACTGGCTTAGTTATCTTAAACTACTGTCCTTTAGTTTTAAACCTAACCTGGGCTGCACTACTTTGGGATCCAAGTGCTTTCCTCTGCAAACCATAGTTCTTTTTTCCCTGGAAATCCTTTTTTGAGCACCTGAATTCCCAGGTTGGTAGAGCTCTACTTAGGCATCTGTGTACCAGATCAAAAGTCTTGTCCTTCAAATGTCTAAATTCTAATAATTTTAACACTTTATTTTTCCAACATTTAATAATACTCGATTTGTACATTGCCACACAATGATTATATCTTAGTGTCCCCTTCATTCCTTTATAGATCTCAAAAGCCAACTAATGGCTATGTGTTCATATTGCATTCTTCCTACATTATGTTAAAAAAATCCTCATTTAGTTTTACTCATCATATGGGACTTTGATTGATGCAGCCAGATACACACCCTACAGGTGAACGCAGGGTGGGAACTCAGGCTGTACTAAACAGAATTTGTGGCTTGGATCATTGGCTCATAGACAAGGGCCTAAACAACAGTGTCAGTCAGACATGAATTCTAATATTTTTTCTTCCTGTCATGTAAACACAGGAAAGTAACTTAACTGACTCATGCATAGGGCCAAAAAAAAAAAAAAAAAAAAAAAAGAATTGTGTCCCTTGAATTAAATTCAATTTTGGTTGGTTTAAGAGCTCTAATCTTAAAAAGCAGTTCTCAGGTCTACATAGTGAACTCTTTAAGGGAAAACAAGCTAGAGAGAAAAGTAAATGGAAAAAATAAGTGCAATTAATAAAGCAGTATTGGTGTGTTACTGTTAACTAAAGGATTTAGTAGTTTTCAAGTTTTCATAGTTGTCATCCACTTTGGAATCTCACACAAAATCTAATATAAGCACTGGGTCTCCCTAAGCCCATGTGGATTTTGAGAATTTCTCAGATTTTCCTTGTTTTGATAATTTTAATTGTTCTGAGGAGGATATCATCCATTTTATAGAATATCATTCATTTTCATTTTTTAAATGCTCTTTGTTGTGATTACACATGGGTTAGGGTGGGGAACAAGGTTAGGGTTAAAGCACCATTTTTATCACATTTGGCCATTGATTCATGTTGTCTGCATGGTTTGAAACTTGATCTTCTGGTTGAGGTTTGCACATTAAGCCACTGTGAATTTACTCTTCTCCTTTTCTGGTTTTATACTTTGAAAGGAAATTCCCACATAAAAATGAAGGGTGGAGATTTATACCCCTTGTGAGCAGAGTTTCTACAGAAATTATTTGAAATTCTCCTGCATAGTCAATGTCTTTTCCTATATTTATTTACTTTCTTAACATTTATTTTTCTATTAACTCACAATGTGCATTTCATATTTTGGCTTGTAATCTGGACTACTTTTTGTGCTGTTTCACTCAAGTTATTCTAGCTTTGTCCATTGCAGCTTTTTACTCTTGAATATTTTATCCTTCCACAAACACAAGTATTGCATTCATTTTTAAAAATTTTATTTTAAAGATAGTAAAATCCAACAAAATATAGCAGAACAAAGTCAATCAAAGCAAAGCAGTAGAACTGGTACAGAACTTCAAAGAAGGATACTAGGAAAACAATAGCTACTACCATATATCTTGGTATCTTCACAATAGTTGACCATTCCATCAGGTACAGTAAAATTAAAGCAAAAACAAAACAGAATAAAATCAATCAAAACAGAATATTGCATAAAGCAAAACAATTAATCAGAATGAAGCAAAACAGTAAGATCAATATTGGGCCTCAAAGACAAGACAGAAGGGAATCCCCCATATTTGCTACATTGCATACTGTCATCATCCCAAGAGATGCTCAGACTGCTGGCCCCAGGCCTGCAACATCAACCAAACAATACAAGCATTTAGTTGCTTTCTGTACCTTAGTTGTTATCAACTTAGTCAGTCATTCATTTTGGTTTGAGCATATTTTTTTTTCCTGGCACTGTAACATGTAATAACCTCACTTTCCACATTCCATATTACAGTCCTGGGTTAAGCCACTTCTAGGATTATTGTTTGTCTTATTGTAGAATCATATCAAAAGTCAAGACCATGAGCCAGTCTTATTTTCCACTGGACTTTTCTAGGTCTCCTATGCACATGGATGATGCCTTGAAACCTTGAGTCCAAGAGTGTGTGAATATGCTCAGACTCAGTCAAAACTATGCTTGTTCAGTAGTGATGACATCTTTGCCATCAAGAAACCTAGCATTTGGTTTTCCCGCTCTTGCTTGCCTTCAAGGAGTCTCTACTATGGATAGAGCTACTCCTGTCCTTTGGTCTCTATTCCAAAATGAGACAGTTCCCATTAACTTTTGCAAAGAAGTGGCTCCACTATTAGAACGTCTAATGCCATCTGAGTTTGAAAGATGACCTGTCTCATTAATTTTACTTCTCACAGCAGCACAGGAAGGTACTTATGTAATTGTAAAAACTGAATGTTATGTGTACATTTCTGATATTTCTACTAATATCTCAATAGCTGTCCAAAATATTAGGCGACAAATCATTGACATGTCAGATGCTAAAATTCCTTGGGCCTTATCCTAACCCTCCTTATGGGGGCCATTGCTATCTCCTCTTGTTGGAAATCTTTGTTAGCTGTACTCATAAGTATCCTGTTGGTTTTATTATTTGGCCCATGCATACTTAATTGCTTCTTTGGCTTTGTCCCCCTCCAGACTTCAAACTGTGTGCCTACCCAAGATGAAAATACCTAGTGTCTAGTGAGGGTCTTTAGATAAACCCTCTGCAGAGTATTTCTGACTACTGATCAGCAACTATGACCCTCTTCAGCCTGAAGAAGCTAGATTGGTCACCCCTGTTACTTCCTCATGGTGGTTCAGGTTACTTCTTCAGAAGGGGTATGCTACAAGCAGCTGAGTTAGATAGAAATATTCTAGGCAGGTAGACAGGGTTAGGCCCTCAAAGGAGCCAGTGCAGAAGACCAGGTACCTTGCAACTTTGGGGATACAGACACCTCCATTTTGGGCCAGACCTCAAGACAAAAAATAAAACAAATGTACCCACATACTTCCTAGGTATAAACATCAGGGATTGATATTCAAAATAGGTATCAGATCACATTGAGGAAGCTAGGAGCCACTAACACAACCTCTTACAGGAAAAGATCCTGTTCTATATTCATATCTGCTTGCTATGTGACTCACCTCCCCATTTAAGCCTAATTTAATAAATCTTACCTGAGCAATTATACTCGTGATCTTATCGGCTGACCATAGTTCTGTTCCACCTCATGCCCACCTTGTATTTTCCCATGCTTTCCCCACCTTGTGATTTTGCTCTATAAAATCCCTAGAAAAGTGGGGTCTTTGGCAACCCACTCAGGACCCCTTCTATCTCTCTCTCTGACAGAAGTTTTCTTTCTCTCAGTAAATATATTCTGCTCTTTAAAAAAAATGACTCTACTTATCTTTTACTCTTCTCTGACAGAGAGTTGGCTGTCACAACCTGGAAATCAGTGCTGATACACCCATGGGATAGAATATCATGAGCTGTTTTTTGAAGTTCATCACTTTTGCAAACATGATATTCTCAGATTGTTGTTTGCCCATTGTTGATTTTCACAACACTGAAACAGTTAACAATTTTGTTCAAATTTATTTATGCTTGGGTAAACTGTTTATTAATCTCTTCACTTGGGATAGATGGATGCCTTGCCTCTGCTGAATTATTTGGATGCAGAAATTTGAAATGTCACATACTATGGATTCCCTAGCAAGTGACTGTCACATCAAAGAGTAGAAAAGAGAACCAAGTGTTCATGGTTCAACTGCCGTATCAATGAAGTTCTCAAGATTTCAATAATCCAGAACATGCTGAGGCATATAAAATTAAAGGCCAAGTTATTCTGTCTTATACCACCTACCAGAAAGCAAGACCTTTTCTTTGTATTTTGAAATGGCATGTACCACCTGGGACTCATTTATTGAAAGACTTGGAAGCTACCAATTTGAAGTGGAGGTCAGAGAAAGAGAAGACTCTTTAACAGGTTCAAACTGTCATATAAGAAGACATGACATGGATGAAATATCTATTTTTTCTCAAATTCATATGTTAAATTCTAATCTCCAATATTATATTAGAAAGGGAGGCCTTTGGGAGTTAGTTAGGTCATGAGGGTGCAGTTTTCATGAGAGAGGTTAGTGCCCTTTTAAAGACATCTGAAAGAGAATACTTGCCCCTTCTACAGTGGAAGGACACAGCAAGAAGGCAGGGTCTATGGACCAGAAACCAGGCTGTATCCAGACAATGATTATGCGAACTCTTTGATTTAGGTTTTGTCCAGAATTCATAACTGTGACAAATACATTCTTTTAAGGCATCCAGGTCTAAACTACTTCGTTATAGTTGTCCAAATGGACTAGGATATTGCTAATTGGGCATTTTGATCCAACAGATTCAGTGGCAATCCTGGTATTTTGTGTAAAGAAGAAGCCACATGTACTCTTTGGTGAGCCCCAGTTCCTAAGTGAAAGTATAAATGCTTAGGGTTCTGGAGTGAGGCTGTCAAGTTATTTAGCAGTTCCAAATCAGTCCCTGGCAGACTAGTAGTCATAATAGAGAATCAGACTGAACACCTGGTCATGGAAAGCAAAGTTATAAGGTAAGCAAAGTTTGTCACCATCATTATATAGCTACTCTCACCCATCAGAATGACTTCATGTGCAGGTAGACTCAGAAGGAATCTGTCATGCAAAAAATATTGTACATTTGGGAACTGACTTGAGCAGACTGAAAGAAAAGTTACAAAACAATGGTACAAACTTTCGTATCTGTCTCTGTAGTATTGATGTTTCCTATTTATCTCACCCTTGCGACCTATAGAAATGAGATCTTCTACGGCTACTTGACATAACTCCAGGAGCTCAAGAAGCATCTACACGAATGTTATTGCTGGTCAAATGTACTCTATGGCACCAACCTTGCAATCAAAGGGGAACTAGAAAACTGGTTTAAGAAAATCATTCTGCTAGGCAAAGCTGTGAGCATTGCACAATTCATTACCTTCTTATTCTGGAAGATGAGACTCTAGGTAAGGAAGAACATACTCCAAGGAAAGGTTAAATCACAGATAGGAGCCTAAAAGGAGCAAGACTGAAAGACTGAGGAAATAAATTTGTACAAAAGAAGAAAACACACACCAGTAATTCTATGGAATTTTTTTTCTCACATCAATGCCTACTGGTGATCATCCACTACAGAGAAGACACGATGCAATTAGATACACAGAAAAACTACTGAGTGGAAGTCAACCAACTTCTGTACTTGTCTATCCCTGTATGTCCACAATCCACACACAAAAGGAGAAGCCATGCTGGTAGAGCTGAAGACTGGATATGAGTTCAGCAAGATAGTCAAGTGTGGCATAGTCACTGACAGTCAGCAGCGGAAACTGAGGTTGATGCCTAAATAAGGGATCAGTCCCAAAGGATGTCCACTACCCATGTGATAATAGTCTTTCCTGGGTAGAGTCCTTCTGCTTTGAGGAGGAAGTGGTTTTTTCTACTGAGAAAGAAGCATCATCTGGGATTACCTTTCTCTGTAGGTAATATCCATTCGACAACACTACACAGGGGCTCATAGGCTAATGATCACATGAGATCTCACCCAATGTCACAGTAGACAAAGAAAACTTCTTTCTGAAGAAGGTGAAGATTTATGAGCAATGCTTTGGTGGTAGTATATACTTTGACCCAACAACCAAAAGAAGGCCATAGAACAGGTCTATTTGAGTAACTTGTGTTTCTTTTCTCTCAGCTTTAGATTCTACATTCTGGCTTGCTTGAAAGACACCCTGGCACTAGTTTCAAAGTAAATGAGACACAGATTTCAAATTATGGCTGGTATCTCACCATGTTGGCTCCCTCATATAAATGGATCATAGGCAGAGAAAGGATTTAATGTACTGTCAGAGGAATTGCCCCACATTTTCATAATGAAAGAAGTCTGTTCTTTCAAAAGGACAGAAAGAAGTATATCTGGAAGTCCTAAGACCCAGCAGGTGCCTGCTGGGACTCCCATGTCAAAAAATAACTGTATGTGCAACAGGGGCCAAAAACACAAGAAGCAGCTACAGAGACCTTCAGGAATAAATTCCCTGTGCCTGCAATATAAATTAGCAATGGGGATTATGTAGATGAGTGGAATGAAATGATAGGTATAATGTGTGACCTTAGAATTAACTGCAGCAGTGGGGAATGTAATTTGATCTACTAACCTTCTTTGGTCAGGTTCTTCTCTCTTTTGCTTAGCGATAACCATTTAGCTAGTTACTGGCACAACTGAGTAGACTTACTCTGAAGATACTGAATTTGACTCCTACAATGGTGGCAGGAGCAGAGGTAGCTGCGCTTTACCTACTTCTCAGCCCTGCAGACCGAGGGCACTGCTCTACCAGAAGGAAGACTCAGTTAATATCAAACTATGCAAAATAAGGATGGTCTGTGCTGGCTAATATTTATTTAAAATATTATATTGGTTTAAGATATGTTTTTGATAAACATTCCACAATTATTTGATACTTACATTAAGGGATTTTTAAATGAGTCAAAGATTTAAAACTGGCAAAAACAAAAAAAAAATAAAAAAGAGGGAAAAGAAAAAGCTTTTGTGTATTTGAACTTGGTATTACCTATACCTTCATGTTACGTGCTGCTTTTTAGAATAGAAGAGTATAGAGAGCCTAAAGTAATTTGGTTTTAAAATAAGTCATTTTAAAATAAGCACTTGGCAACTTATCTTCCATGATGAATTATCTAAAATCAAAATTTGGCTACTTTGAGCATGTGATTCACATGCTGTTTTATAAGGCTGAATCACTATGCTGGCTCTTCATAGAGTAAACTTTAGAAAATCAAATACCTTTCTGTGTCCATAAACATCAATCAAACAACCAAAACAATGTATGTGTCATTGACAATGTTTGGTTAACAGTGCATACAGAGTGGATGTCTATTCCTAGAGAGATCATAAAGTTGTGCATCATGAAACTGAAAAGCAGCTTAAAAATGGGTCCCAGGAGCAGAAGGGCAATAGGTAGAAGGGAGCAAGAGATGTGACCACAAGGGCTGAAAAACTGGAGGAGGGGCACGTGAGCATCTTTTGTGGGTGCCCATGTCTAAGACATCTGCTCATCCAGCTAATCTGTACTGTGCAACCACTGCAGAGAAAAGAGTGCACAGATGGGGCAAAACGTTATAATTCAGTCCAGCCAGTTTGGTGCCTATTTGCACATGTTCCAAGAGTCTGCATTTCCCCAATGCTCCAGGTTAAGCTTTGGAGTCATGAAAATCAAGTCTTACATTTGATTCAACACTTGTGAATTTGACATGAAACTTCAATGCCATGGTATAATTTTAAATACGCATTTTCAATGGTTGGAGATATAGAGTATACTTTGCTGAATTATCAGTTCATCATAAATGACAGTTTTATACAATGTGAATTATTTTATATAATTTATAAATGTATAGTGTGAATATAGGCATACATCATGAAACATTACACATAGAAACTACAAAATTCAGTCTAAACACATCATCTTAAGAGTATGTAGAGTTATTCTGGAGGATCTATATACTTTTAAATATAGGGGCAAAACCATCACACACACACACACACACACACACACACACACACACACACACACACACACATATATATTTTCCAGAAAATAAGACCTAAGCAGAAAATAAAAACTTCAGCTCTAAATAATAACCGACCGTTACCATGTCAGTGATGGCCAGTACCATGCAGAAGATTATCTGTCACTACTTTCTTGCTTGGTGGCTACTCTGCAAAGGGATGTAAACCTAGGATAGGCTGCCTGGGGCTGGAACTTTCTATCTCTTGTAGCCTTTATTTTGAGGGAAACATGGTATATATAGCTGTTCTGGTGCTTAACTTCTTTAAAATAGACATAAGGGCAATTTTGGGCTGATAAGAAATTTACTACCAAGAAAAATCACATTTTGTCTTGATCTAAATGACCCTTACTATGCTATCTAAAATACACTCATCAGTCATTTGGAAGAATATACATAGAGCAGCATGCTTTGTTGGCAATAGATTATTTTGAAAATGTCTTGATCCTGAAAATTACTTGTGAATCATATAATTTTAGTGCTGAAATAAACCTTTTGGCTATGAATATAACCATTTCGATGATTAAATGTATTTCATAGAAACGCATGCTTCCAACTCCTGTTTACATTGAAGTAATTATTTTATCATAATCCCTGCAAGATTTGCATTTGAAATATTCAAGATACTATTTTAGAGGCCATCTATGCCATTTTTGAGTGCACTACTTCCACCCACCTGCAGGGGAGCCTGTGCCACTTCCTGCTGTGAATGTGAACCAGGTCCAGGGAAGGACCGCAGTGAGTTCCGGCCGCGGTGCCCACTGCTCCGGCGCTCCTTGGTTGCCAGGAGGCTCCGTGAGGCCGTGGCACGCAGGTCCATAGTGTGGACCCCCTGGCAAAGGCAGATGCTCACATCACAGCACAGGTCTTTGTTTGAAGCCCATCTGTTTAGTTGTTTCAGATGACTGTTTCCATTTTTGAAATACAGCTGATGGCTTACTCCTGGGCTCTGAGAAACCACACATTTAGCCATGGGACATCAGGTAATCATTAATTAGCTGTTGTTTGATGCCATTAGCCAAACACTTGGGTGTGTAGAACAGCAGTCGATTCAGTAGAAAAGAGTAAATGACTCTGAACTCAGGCAGGTCCTAAAGGTGCAAATACATTGCAAGAACAAGTGACTCAGATTCTCAAGCATCAGTGATGGGTCCTTTATCTCTCCTCGCTTCAGACAAATCTGTGACCATCTGGGGTCTCTTTATTACCAACTAACTAGGACACACCAAGGCCATGCCTGTTTGCCAGCTGGTCTCTGCTATGCACTGGCCCCACCTGGATATGGAAGCTGCAGCAGGGGGAGCAGAAAGAAATCCGAGCACAAAGTAAATCCTCAGAGGAAAGAATTGTGAGTTGTGCATTTGGTTATTTACTCTTTCTAGAGTCAAAACTGAACAGAAGCACTGCTTTATACTAATTCATGGGCTTTTGATAATGATTTGACTAAGTGGTCAAAAACCTGGGAAGAACAAGATTGGAAGATTGGTGACAGGGAAATATAGAAAAGAAATAGATGGCAAGCCTTTCACAAGGGGCATGTGGTGTGAGGATATTTGTGCTGTAATGAAATCTCAGCAAAGGAACATCCACTGAAGAACAGACTTAAAACCAGAAGGACAAGCATAACATCCTAATACAGCTTGAGTCTGGAGTATTTCTCAAAGGACCATGATTTCAAGACTTAGTCCCTGGAGTGATGGTATGGGGGGTGGGGAGGGCCTGTAAGACGCAGGGTGTGTTGGGAGCTCTCAGTCACTGGGGGACTGCCCTGGAAGAAGACAGGGGGCCCTGCTAGTTCCTCCTCCTCGTTCTGCCTCCTGGCTGCTGTGAAGTGAGCACCTTCCATCATCATGCACTCCCAACATGATGCACTACATCCGCCCACGTCCAAGAGTAACAGGGGTGGCCAACCATAGACTGAACCCTCCAAACCATAAGCCAAAATACATGTTTCTTCTTTTTTTAAAGTTGATTATCTCTGGTATTTTAAAGCATGGACAGACAAGTGACTGACACACATCCTCTCGTGGCATCAGCTGGCCCCTTTTTTCGAGTTAGTTCAGTACTTGTTAAGTGGATCCATGAGCACAGCAGACTTGGTGGCAGGGATGGAGGGTATTCATCACTTCTTGAGAATTACCTGGACGCTGCTGGGTGCCTAATGTGCCATCAGTTGAGGCCTTGATTCCCCAAATGGAATCATTCTCCAAACACACTAGCAGGATGCTGTTTCAGGTAATTCAGAAATTTTCCTACTGAAATAAATATGCATTTTGGATAAGGGTTTGCCTTTCCAGCCCATGACTCTTGTGTTAGCACTACTGTCTGTGGACTCACAAAAAGCCAAGTTACACATCGTAGCCATTCCATGACCTGTTAGACTACAGAACTCATTCACAGGAAGAAAGACACAGTTACACTGCTTTGTCTGAATCTCTGTGAAAATGTAAATAAAGTCAAGAAAAAGGCTAAAAATCTGAGCTCCAGGAGAAAGACGTGTGTGTGTGTGTGTGTGTGTGTGTGTGTGTCACAGAGACAGAGAGACAAAGACAGAGACAGAGAGATAGATGGAAAGAAATAGACAGGTACAATGAAAAGGAAGTTTGGAGTGTCTGGTGTGGGCTGGTCAAGTGAAAATAACTTAGAAATGAGTTTGGAATAAAAGACAGGGACCAGGTCATGTGGAAAATTTTAGCTTTTAATAAGCTTGGATTTTACTATTCCAAATCTTTACAAGTTTTATTTTTTCACATTTTGTTTAAGTCAACCCCACATCTTGGTTTTTCTTCTGCCCCAACATCCTGTTATGAGATAAAAACTTAGTTATGTAATCTAGTACAGCACTGGCATAAAGACTGCCCAACCTCCAGAGAGATCCTTTTCTAGGTAGTCTGTGAATAATTTGACAAGAGATTCTCTTTCCCTTTGTATTTGTACAATATCACTCACCCCATGCTCCCTAAAGGAAACAAAACTTACAATAATATAATACTCACTATGCTAGTAGCATATACTTCAAAGAGAAAAAAAGGAAACATTTTTTAAATATCTAGTGTTCAACCCTCAAACACAAGGGATGTATGGATTTTCTAGTATTTCACACATTTCACATCTCTTCTGAGACAATAAAGTCACTGGTAAATTATTTAAAGGATTATATCTACATTGTACATGGAATCAGATTCCACAGCTCAGTCAAACAGCTAGAATCTGCAGCAGTGTTCAACAACGTCTAAATAACTGCATTCCAGGTAATAGGGGAGCACTTTGACTCCAGTCAGGAGCAAAAGTCCCCATTTTACTCCAAGAGATGCTCTTTGTTGTCGAATACATCCTCAGGTGTGTGAACGCCATGCCTGTGATAACAATGATTTTTATGTACTGGAGTGTTTTAACTTTACTATCATTCATTCCTCACTACATACCCATGTGTCCAGCATTATCATGCTCTTCTCAGTGTTGGGGAAACTGAGGTACACAATTCTAGGTCATTCAGATTCAATGTCATGCAGGTCAGAAATAGACAGGCCATGATGCAAATCTAAGCAGTCTGGTTTAGATTGTTTTCCATTTCACAAGATCCAGCAAAAACAATGCAGATACACTTTTGATTGTTTTCAAATACAGTTTCATTGTTTGTTTGTTTGTTTCAGCAGAAGTAGTGACAGATGGCTTTAGAATTTGGATGTTTGGTGATTTTATTGAAAACATAACTCAACTTGACAAAGATGTGAAAAGTAGCATAGTGAAAGAAAAGTGGACAGAAAATCTGATTCCTGAGATTTTATTGCAAGTTCTGACAAAACCACTGACTGTGGTTTTCAGGAAATTATTGCATCTCATTTTCTTCTCTCAGACAAAAAGAAAGCACACTTCTCATTCAAAACCCAAAAATCACCTTTATTGAAGTTTTATGTTCCATTATTTTTTTCTTTAAATATTTGCTTTCCTGGTTCCTTTCATGTTGGCAGTTACATTTTGGAATAAAGATAACAGACATGTAACATTAATCTACAAATCCACGGGGTATAAACTCAGTGATTACTAGGAGTGTTAATGACTAATTCATTAATCAGTTACAAGTAATTGAAGTTTATGGCACATCCTGATATTAATATAAGAGTAAACTAAAAGAGAAGTGGTTGGCGATAGACAGGACAAGACAACTTGTAGAAGTTAAGTCTGCCATGGGTCTTTTGGCTTCGCTTCTCCTCTAGCTCACATCCCTCCAGGATTTCCTGCCTTTGGGATGTCTGCATACTTGCTACAACTCCGCGACTGGCATTCTTACAGCAGAGAATTGCTTCCTCATGCTTTAACCTGCCTTCCCAGCCCCTTGGTGGTATGCCCAGAACATGGCTAGCTGTCCCTGACTATTCATGGGCGATTGGTAGGTAACAAAGACTACTGTTGCTCAAGTCTTTTGTAAAAAATAGTATGAAAGCTGCATATAACTTACACAAATCTCCAGAGTATTTAATCTGTCTTTAGATTATTCTGTAGTACTTAATACAATATCAAGGCTATGTAAATTTTTGTTATGCTGTGTTGTTTAAGGAATTATGAGAAAGGAAGGTTTACACATGTCCAGTATATACACAAGTTTTTTTTTTTTTTTTTTTTTTTTTCAAATTGGCTCAATCCATGATTGAATCCATGAAACCACCCATGGACACAGGAGACTGACTACACTTCCTTTATTCAGTATGAGACGGTGACACTCAGAATGTGAGTGAGCTGGGGTGCCTGACTTTCACACAATAGAACAGAGTCATAGCACTCTGTGTGTCTAGATGCCCTACAAAGCCTCGTGTGCTCTTGGGCGGGGCTTTTCATCCATGTCTGGATCTCGGGTGTGTGACTATGGATTAAGGGTGTGCATTAAGTAAATGAGTCTGCTGATTGGTTTAGCATAATTCTGGGTGTGGATAATGGGAATGTCCATCCTGTGCCTGGGGAGCATCAGCAAATAGATGTGCAGCCTGAATGAAATATAAACTGGCAGAAAGCACGCATATTTGCTATTGCTGCTTCGCTGCCTTCTCTCTGCCATGCCTGCCCATGTTCTGTGATGCCCCTCTGCCACGCCTCGGAGCCAGCTGACCATGGACTGAAACCTCCCCTAACTATATACAGAGCAATACTTGCACTGATGAGATCAATAGCTAGAGATTAATACCCACAAATAAAATTTTGCAAAGTAAATGGAGTTTAATATACAACTTGTAGAGCAGGAGCCCATCATATTAAACATGTTAGAAGAAATAATGAGGATTTGGGATAAGCAAATTGTTTAATATCAGAAAAATCTCCTCAGATCAATTCAAAATCACATGCCTCTAAATCACATATTTGGTTATTCTCATAATTATCTAAATCCCTGTCACATGTTCTCTCTAACACCCATTCTACTTTTAATACAAATGAAAAGATATTAAATATAATGGAAGATACACATGAAACACAAATACACTCTGAAGATCCTATGACGTTTTTGACAGAAATAGCCATAAGTCACAGAATATAAAAACTAATCCTGCAGATACGTGAAGAGAAGCGCCTTCAATTTAAAAAATGACCAAGGGTTTAAATACTCTCAAATTTAGTCTCTGAAGTAGGTTGGCCCTTCTCACTCACAAATGCTTAGAGGGTGAACTTAGAAGGAAAAGGTAAATCCTACAGCCTGAGTTAATTTTAGGTAAAGCTGAGGGAAAATATTTTCACATTAATCCAATATTTTCCTTCCTCAAATAATGGCAGGTATTTAATACAATAGTGTACACAAAAACTAGAGTTCTTTCACTTACAATGATTTAACACAAAAACTTTGAAGATAAGCAAATTTTATTTTATTTTATTTATTTATTTTTATTTAAGAGAAAATGGACACAGAAAAGAGAAATGAAAAGCAAGAGACAAACAAACAACAACAACAAATCCGATACGATCACATTATAGGTTTACAAAATGAGATGGTTGGAACTTGACAGTAGTTGTAATATTGCGTATCATTGTCTTCAGAGGGGTTGTTCAGATTAACAGATATAGACATGCAAAGTTGACCAAATCATTTGAGTATATTTTAACATTAACAATAATTCAACTACCAAGCAGGACAAAGTTCCTCAAATTGGCATTCCACAACTATAGGACTCTGCCCTGAATTATCTGCTGCAGACGCAAATTCCTGAATGTTGTGCTCAGAAATTTTGATCTCGTAGATCTGGTACAGGGATCTAAACCTCCTTTTTTAAAATGCTGCTGCATATTTTCTGTACATGATGTCTACATTCACCTTAGGGAGCAGGTGCATGCACTGAACTTCCTACTTTTTATTCCCCTTCCCACCCTCCTTCCTCCCTCAGTTTCTAGAGCCCCTTTCACTATTTTCATTATTATTGTTATTATGATCATCATTGCTGTCATTATTTTTATTACTATTATCAGCTCATGCTTACAACATGCAACAATTACATTCATTGTGGGTAATTGGCACGTGTACATGACGTACTTTACATCTTTTTACATTTATTTCTACTCCCCCATTCCCTCTAACCTGGGTCTCTTGGTTCTCTTACAATTTGTGTAAGATCTATCTCCATATTTTCTTTTTTCAGTGTTTTGTTTTTGTTCTTTATTCATTTGTATTTTGGATTGTCCAATAAAATAAGAATAACCATGTGATATTTAAACTCATGTGTCTGATTTATTTCACTTAACAGTAGGCTTTCCAAGGGCATTTATTTTTGTAACTATGTCTCAAGTTTAGCCTTCTTTATAACTGAGTAGGATTCCATTATGTGTAAATATCACATTGTCTTTATCTATTTGTTTGTATCTTTTTTCCGACAGTTCTCACTATGTAGTGCAAGCTGTCCTTCAAGCCACTTATGTGGACCAGGCTGGCCTCAAACTTGTACCAATCTTCCTGCCGCCACCTCCCTAGTGCTGGGATTACTCCACACCCAGTCATCCATTTGTGAATGAACATACAGGCTGCTTCCAGGATTTAGCTATCATGAATCATACTACTATATAAATATTGCCATGCATGCATTGCTGTAATAAGATGCCTTTAACTCTTTAGGGAAGATAGCTAGAAAGAGAATAGCTGGGTCAAATGAAATTTCTATTTTTAGTTTTTTGAGGAATCTCTATACAGTTTTCCACAGCAGTTGTACTAGTTTATATTGCCACCAACATATAAGTGCTTCTTTTCCCCTTGCAGCCTTGCCAGTACTTGTTATTCTATTTCCTGATACTAGTCATTCTTTCTGGAGTAAGATGGAATCTAGATATTGCATTAATTTTATTGCTATAACCACTAGAAACAGTGACAGCTTTCTTTTCATTTCTTTTTCCTTTCTCTTTCTTTCTTTCTTCCTTTCTTTCTTTCTTTCTTTCTTATTTTGGCATTTGCACTTCTTTCTGAGATGTGTCTATTCATTTAAATATCAACTTTCTGGCTGAACGTTTTATTTGGGGGTAAATTGCTTTGCATTCTTTATGTATTCTAGATATTAGTCTTCTGTCCAAGGAATAACAGGCAAATTTTTCCCGTTCTGTAGGTTTTCTCTCCACTCTGTTGACTGATTCCTTTGATGTGCAGAAAAAAAGCTTTTTAATTTGACATAACCCCATTTGCTGATTCTTCATATTATTTCTTGTGCTATGGAGTTTTTTAATGGGAAATAAAGTAAAGCAAAATTTTATAACAAACTAATATGAGAATATTATAGTTAATACATTGCATGTTGTTATCTTTAGAGCAGTTATGCAGAGTATAAGATATGGGCATAAATATTCTCCAATAAATATTAGCATGAACCTTCTATTTTATTAGAAACTTTTGTGTAAACCTATGGTGTCAAGAGTTTTACCTCTTCTGTTTTCCAGTAAGTTAAGTGTTTCTGCATTGCTACTTATATCTTTGATCCATGATTTTGATTTTAATTTAGTAAATGGTGAAATATATGGCTCTAGCTTTAGTCTTCTGTGTATGGATAACTCATTTTCCCAGAGCCATTTGCTAAAGAAGCTACATATCATCCAATGTGCTTTTGATTTCTTTGTTGAAGATGAAACATCTGAGTGTGTCTGGGGTAGTTTCTGCATCTTCAATTCTTGTCCATCAATCCACATGTCTGTTTTGTATGTTTTGAGTACTATGTTGAACAGGAGTGGTGACAGTGAACATCCTTGTCTTGTTTCCAATTTTAGAGGCAAAACTTTCATTTTTCCCCATTTATTATGATGTTGGACTTTGGTTTATGATAAATTGCTTTTTTCAGATTCAGATAAGGTCTATACCTACATACCTCAGGGCTTTCAGCATGAACGAATGTTGGATTTTCTGAATTGATTTTCTGATATGATCATGTGGTTTTTGTCCCTGCTTCTGCTTAAGCAGTATATTATATTTATCCACTTGTTTACATTAAACTGTCCTTGCAATCCTGGGACAAAACCTACTTTGTCATGATCCATGATACTTTTGATGATTTCTAGCATTTATTTGGCAATATCTTTTTGAGGATTTTTGGATCTACGTTCATTAAGCAGATTGATCAGTGGTTTTCTTTTTGTAGTTGGGTCTTCTTCTGTCTTGGAATCAGAATCTACTAGTTTCCAGAAATGAATTTGGAAATGTTCTTACCCTTTCAATTTATTTGAAAATGTGCAGAGTATTCCTGTTACAACATCTTTATTGATCTTAGAGAATTCAGCAATCAATCCATCAAGTCATGGACTATCCTTAGTTGATAAGATTTTTATTACTGTCTTGATTTCATTGCTTGTTACTGAGTTGTTCAAAATTTTTATGTCATCTTGGTTTAGTTTTGTTAATTCATAAAGTCTAGGAATCTGACCATTTCTTCAAAATTTTCCAACTTATTAGAGCACAACTTTTCATAGTTTTTACTCTTATGAAATACGACAGTGTTTATTGTGATTTCACCTTTGTAATTTCTAAATGCATTGGTGTTAGACTTTTTCTTTCCAAGTTTGTCCAAAGGTTTGTCTACGTACTTTATTCTTTCAAAGATCCAACTCTTTGATACAGTGATTTTTGTATTGATTTTTAGTCTCAATTTCATCTCTGATCTTTACGAGCTCTTATATTAACCCTGCTGACCTTTAAAGTTTGTGTTGAGCAGTCTGCTTTAATCCCAATGGATTTATCTTTATATGTGATTTTTATTTTATTTTATTTTTTTACTTTTCTCAGCAACCTTTAAGATTTTGTGTTTTAGTTGGACATTTATTATTCTGACTAAGATGGGTCTGAGGAAATTTCTTTTTAAATCATGGTTGGTGTTCCGTAAGCCTTGCTTAGATATATGTTGAAATTTTTCCTCACATTTGAAAATTTTTCCCTTATGAATTCTGTAAACAGATTTTTTTCATTCCATTTTGTGCTTTCTTCTAGGTTCTCACTAACTCCAGTTAGTCTTAGGCTGGTCTTCTTAGTAATAGTTTGATGACATTTTCTTGTTCTTTACTCATTTTTAAAGATTCTCTGATTAATTTGTCATGATTTACCATTTTGCCCATGATTTCTGGAAACTTGTTCTCACATTTTTCCAAATTACACATTCTATACCTTTTTTAAATTCTAGTATTTCTGTGTGACAACATTTTGTGGAGTCTGTATCTTTGCTAAACTTATCCTTCTTTTTATTTATTTATTTATCTATTTTTGTACCAGGGATCAAACTCATAACCTTGCACCTGCCAGGCAGGCGATTAGGACACTGAGCCAAACCCCTGGCCCTATCCTTCATGTTTTGAACCAGTTTTGGTCCCTTGCAATGTTTCATTTATTTTTCTCATAGCTGCGTTAGTCAGTTTATATGATAGTTCCATAAACTTTTGGGTCTTATCCTCTTTGAATCTGTCAGTTTTCTTTACCACTTCTTTTATCAGTTCATAAAGCTCCGCTCCCTGGTGTTTCCCTTCCTCTTCATCAGTGCCCCTGGATCGGCCTTGGGAGAGCTGGGAGACCACAGGAGTCTTTCGTTCCTTAGTTTCCCCATTTTTCTGTCTGTGCGTGCATGCGTGCGTGCGTGTGTGTGTGTGTGTGTGTGTGTGTGTGTGTTTTGGTGCTGGGAGTTGAGGAGAAATAGAATAAGGAGAGATTATAGTCGATAGAAGGATATTTTTAGTTATGTTCTACCTTCCAGTGATGTGTTCAAGAATTTGTTGGTCCAATGACAGTCCTCTCCCCTCCAGCTATTTAATGTAAATGGCTTCAATCTGTCCTGTAGAGTTTCTTTTTTTATCATAGTTGTGAGGAGAGAATTATTATTGGTTTTAACAGCATCAACAGATCCAGTATCACTTAAATATGTTAAAACTTGCATTTATGCATTTACCCTTTATTAGTACCCTTTACAACCCACACTATATTGCTATTAGCAGTTAGTCTGAGGTATGGAAGGAGAAGCAAGGGGACGATAGTGAAGGATGGATGAAACAGGAGTGTAAGTCAGTAAATGAATGAATGGATAGGAGAAGTAGTAATAGGTAAAAAATTTAGATAAATTTCTTTGTGTCTATATCTTGTAATCTGAACAACTACTTTGAAGATAACCATACACAATATATTAACTAGTGTTAATGTCCTATTATATTGTTTTGAAATTCTGTATCATTGTTTTTATTCTTTTTTTCATTTTAAAATAAAAAAGTTATTATCTAGATCAGAACTCATAAATTAAGTCAAGGGAAAGGTCTGATTTAATTTTCGTAATTTTGTCCAGAGATAGAATCTAACTTTTTGGCAGTTAAAACCAGGATCATATTTGATTAGTGCATGTTGTAAGCATGTGTTGAAAAGCCACACTGAACCACATTATGATGTGCAGTAAATACATGTTAATCAAATATAAAATATCATTTGAAGCCAAAAAAAATTTAGATAAATGATCAGACACTTTTGTAGGCCTTATAGTTGGAATAAAAGGTTAGTGTTGAAGGTTTGAAGATGTTTGCAGGGGCTGCGTCAGAGGAGGGAGGTGGAATTTGAGAGTGAGGAACGCTGCGTGGTTTTCATCGTCTTTTGATATATTTGTTCACCTGTAACGTGGAGAAGAAACAGGGTAAGACAAGAAGATAGGTAAAATATGGAAGAGCAAAGATGATAGGATACCAAGATCAGAGGGTTAACATAAGAGAAGATAGGAAAGACTGTGAGAGAACAGAATATAGGAAAAAAATTTAAAGAAGAATTTACAAAGTGGGAGAAACTAACAAAAATAAGATAAGAGAATTGATGCAGAACTAAAATTTGAGAAAAAGAATAGGCAAGACAGAAGAGTAAAAATTAACAACTACATCAAAGCCAAAAAATAAAAAATAAAAGAAAGAAAGAAAGATTACAAAATTCATTGGAACCCCGATAAAAAACTCCACCACAAGGACACACGCGCGGTTCCCGTGTGTGCGCCCCAAAGCCTGAGTGTGCACACAGCTCCCTTCCTGCTTTGGCTGGACTCTACTTGCACACTGCCATACCGGTTTCCCCAGTGTCAGTGGTGAGGGGGGTCAGCTCCTTTAGTCTCACTTCCTTACTGCAGGCTGCACCTCGGGCATGTGTAAGTGCAGTCCTTCGTCCCTGTCTCGTGATCTGACCACCTTGTCTCAAGGATTTCCTTTCCAGCTAGCAAGTAGAGTCTGACCTAGTCCCAGGGTTGGTTCAAGCACTCTTTATCCCCACACAGGACACTGATCCTTGTTCAGGATTTCCGCTCAGTCAGGTTTTTCTGTTCTTTGAGTGAATGACAGGGAAGAGCTTACTGTAGGTAACCGGTTGGTCTTGCTCCCGGCCTCTGTCACCAGGGATATGATCCATGCTGGAATCTTCAGGGTGACCCAACAAACATGATCCTCCCCCTTTTACTCTCTCTCTCTGTCGGGTAGAGGGCTTCCCTTGCTTGCATTGAGTGCCGAAGAGAGTGTTCTGGAGGTGATGGGAAAAAGAGATTGGCGGGTGCAAATTCTTTCCCAGGACTCCGTGTCTGCAACACCAATTCATGCCTCAGGCTGTGTGGTCCTCCCCTGGGAGGGTAGAGGCAGGACCGTGCGGACCAGATATGGCAAGGATGCTCTTCCTATCCAGTGATCCAGATGTTTGGTTTAATCTACGTGTATCATCTCTAGATTAATCTTCCATTTCAGAGTGCCTGTGTTTTCAGTAAAACTTTAGTTAGTATATTTTATGTGACCCTCTTGTCAGCCATGTTGGATCTCCAGGAATCTGCAGTTAAATCATACTTCTAGTATTTCATGAAACTGAACTTGAGAATTATCAGTTCTGCTCTGCTATCTTCAGACACAGGTTCAAATACCAAGTCTTTCATTGTGACTATAGAACCTTAGGAAAACCACATGACCTCTTTCGGTCTCCATATGAAAAAAAAATACCATTTATTTATGTGTCAGTTATTTATTTATATATTTTCAGTGCTGACAATGGAACAAAGGCACTTTGCATGGAGTTACATCCCCAGACATTTAAGCATTTTTTTAATGATTTTGATAAGAGTTTCACTAATTTACAACATTAAGTTGTATGAAAAGGTGTATTATTCACACAACTGGAGTAACACTTACATGGTTCGTGTTGGTCATGCCTGTATCATATTGCCACCTTGCTATCATGCATTCAGTAAGTATATTAAATCATTATTATTAATACAGCTCTAGCTCTTACAATTAACATATGAAACAAAATCAATTTTGTCTTTGGAAAAAACTAAAATGTAATGGGTACCTTTATGGAAAACTATAAAATATTGAAGGGAATTAGCATAATTTCTAATGAAAGTTTGTGAAATTCAAACTAAAGGCACAATATTTGCACAGCTGAATGTTAACATATGTAAAATTTTGTTTATTTTTATTTTAAAATAAAATTTTATGGAGTTTCTTAAAATATTTTATTATAATTATGTATGGCTTTTTTGCCATTTTTCTATCTGCATTTTGTTGACTTTTGGTGCAATGATTATTCCAGCTAAGATTACTCATCACAAGTTCCAAATAAACTTTCTCCATAGTATGCATAATGCTGGATATGTATAGAGAGATGAATCTATCCCTGCGCTTGATTGAGGATAAAATGTTTTGACGGTCTCCTCCTTCCCACTGAATTTGGAAGGACAAAAATCTACACAAGTATCAGCAACATGATAATGCAATAATATATAGAAATGCTTTAAACATTACATAAGTCAAACGAGTATAAATTATTAAGATCATTTCTACTGCTATTATCACTTGTACTGTGAACAGTAGTTATAGCCACACAATTCCCTCAGAATGCAATAGAGTCATCATAACACTGTCATTTGTTAAGAGTTTTCTTTGAGCCTGACACACTACTAGATACTTCATATACACTGTGACATTTAATCTTCTCAATAGATGAACGAGATTAGTCACATACCCATTTCCACACAAAGAACTTGAAACTTCAGTTATTAAATAGTGCTTTTAGAATGACAGAAAGTCAGTGACCTTCTCTTTTTATCTTTCTCCAGGGGGCCTATCTGTGGGCTGACTCATAGCAAGACCTCACTAATAAAGCGTACAGCACAGGACAGGCTTTCTGCTGCTCCCATCCTACCCAGCCATCTTTTGTCAGAAGCACACAATGGAGTCTTACGCTAGTTAAGGTCTTTCATACAAACAGGACAGCCGTGATGTGCGTGTGTACCTCTTTGAAATTGGCCTCTGTAGTTGTAGAAGTTGTGAGTTCACACACTCTGCATGTAAGCAGTATGCTGGAGACTCAGGCAGAGGTGATGCTGCAACTCCTGTAACTCATATGGGATTTTATAGCTGCCAAATATGTTGGGTTAGTCTTTTCTGGCTGTATGGATGTTGTAAATTGAACAATTGACAATGCTGAACATGTTTGTTGCTTCTATTATTCTTTAGAGGTTTTAAAATCTCAGATTCTACAACAAAATGAAAACAAATCAATATAAAAATTTATTAAAGAGTATACTATGTTAGTACTTTGAATTTGTAAGGCACAAATTTAAAAAGAACTGCACACACATTTTCCTTCAACTTACCTTGAAAGCTACTGGAATGATTAAATGATGGAAGAATTAAATGTAATAATGCTAACCATTTTTTCCAGGCACACAGTAATCATTCCATGTTAACCAGAGGTACGTTAATGATATAATTTTGGAACAGTGGTTAGAAGTCATATTTTTGTTATTGTAGCCACACTCTCAAAGAACTCATATCTAGTACATTTTTTTAAATAATGGAAAATAAACTTGATATATTTGAGGACTTTAGCTTTCCTTCATGTCTTAAATATAATTGCAGTTTCTTCTACTTCTGTCTCCTAGGTCATCAGTTTATTTCTCATAGTTTATTTTCAGAAGGGTGTTATACAATTGTCATACAGCAAAATAAGGATCTTTTAAATCTAAGAAATTATTTGAGTGGTCTTATTTCCAATGCCCTGCATTTTTTCCTATGGAAATTATTTTTGGATATTTTTTAACAAGAGATGAATGCAAAGTAGTTTTACTTGATTAAACCTTCAATTTTCTCAGAAGGCAGACAGCTACATTTTGCCGCACACAGAATTCATAAAAGCAAATTTCCTACTTTTAGAGTTTTACCTATCTCCCACATAGTGCGGTTTTTATGTTGAATAACATAGGGTTGTGAAATGCCTTGGGAGGGTTTATGAATATGCAAAGCAAGTGGTTTGATGAGCTGAGCTTTAGAATAGGTTAGTGTACATGCATTAACAATAATTCCAGTTTTCCTAGTGTCCAAGCAAAATGGTTTTGCTTCTTCCACCAGTTTGCCTATCCCCAGTGGACAGCTGAGGGTGCTCCACCACCTTGAGAACTTGAGCTGAGGTCAGCGGAGTGAGAGGATGGAGCTGGGTGTCACCACGAGCTTTGCTGGATCAGCCTGGAATTGAACAAAATCAGTTCGGCCCACATCCCTTTGGCCAGAACTTTACTAGCCAAACATGTCCTTTTATTATGCACCTAGAAAGTGACAAAAACAAATGGGCTTTAAGAAGAACAGAAGTTCCCTGAGTGTACACTCCTTCTGCCTTTAGCAAACTTTGCATGATAGACCCCATTGTCAACTGATGATGCGAAAAGGACAAATTTCACTTTGCTCCCATTTGCATACCTAGAGCCATTAAGCTGTCTTTAATATGAAATTTTACTCTTCGTTTCAGCACATCTGTGAATAGAGTAACTTTTAATCTTTCTGTAGTGGAGCACAGACTCCATCCCTTACGTGTGGCACGTGCTTCCTGCTTCCTCTTTGCTCATTATCAAATCCCAAAGAAAGTCTTTTCTCACCCTTTGGTTTATTTAGTCGGTGACATTTTTAACAAGAACTATACCATATGTATGTTTTTTAATTAAAGACTGAAGTTACACAGAATGTTTGAAACAATGTACTATAAAATAAATGTCTCTGAGTGTGAGTTACTGTTCATGCCAGTTGTGATTCAGTTTGAAGAGTTACCTCTCTTTTAGTTTGAGTTATATCCCCGATAATACAGAGTTGAAATTTGACTTAGTTTAATGCCTGCCTGATGCCTGATGATTGCCTACAAATACAGGTACTCATATTTATGATCAACGGTGTGAAAACTTCTATTGTTGCACTCGCTCTGGGCATTATTTATGAAGTTTTCTACTTTTATTTTATCTCACAGATTCTGTGAAGATGAGAACTACTTCTCAGCATTTGTCAAAAGAACTCAATAATTTTTGTCTACATGTAAAATGTCTTTATACCATAATATGCAATATAAAATATATATTATGATGTATCATACATGCAAAACTCTCATTTACTATCTGCAAACAATTTGCTTGTCTGTTTATTTACTGAATAGCTCTAAAATCCACTTATTTGTGATGGAGGCTCTTGGGTGATGTCACTGTCATCTCAGCCTTGCATTGATCTAGATCAGTGTTTATGGATGCTTTCTGATGCTCATGGAGGTGACACCTGCCTGGAAAAGGTTGGATTGACTGTCTCAGTAGTCATTGGTGCTGCCCACAGCACTACTAGGACACCCCTAGAGACTCGCTTCTAATTACTAAGTCATTTAATCACTGCAATATCTCTTTGTTTATGTAACTACTGTAAATGGTAGGCAAAGTATTTTTACCATGAATTGTGACAGAATGCAGAATTTGGAAACACTTTTTTGATCATCAAAGATAAATTACATTGCACACTATAGAGAAAGCAGCATCTCTTATTGCCAAAAACATATAATATACAATTGCCCAATCTTTACAAATATTTTTGATTACAGGGCTTATTATACTTGCTGATGCATACCTGAACATAGGTTAATACAAAGTCACTTAGATAACTGAGAGAAAAATATCTTTCAAGATAAATTTCACAGCTGCACAATAAAATAATACAAAATTTAGGAGGTAATTGAAGTATTGATGATACAATCAGAAAAAGATCTTTACTCAAATGCTTATGATTGTCTGTGATAGCATTCAGTCATCGTATGGAAACTCAGGGGTGTAGCTTCTGTACAAGTTGGCAGGTCTGCGTATCTCCTACCCCCACACCAACATTAGTTTTCAAAAGCAAACTAGTAAGTGGAATAATTGATTATGTAAAGAAATAAGTATGACACCCAAATGGGAACAAGCAGAAGATATTCATGTAGTGTAAGCTGCTTTAATGGGGTTGGACAGTCAAGTGACTCAAAGGCAGCACGGTGGGGGAAAGGCTTTGAGTGAAGATGAGAGAGAGAGAGAGGGAGAGAGAGAGAGAGAGAGATGGTCACTGACTGATTGACTTTAGGTGTGCTCTGATTAGAGATGTTGTTGTGAGGAAGCTGGATGCATGCTAAAAAGCAGCAGGGCATTCTGTGTTTTGCTCAGGAGTACGACGGACTGTCTTTTTTTCAGTCCTAACTTGCAGTCAGGACAAAAAAAAAAATAAGGAAGGGAGCATTACTCAGAGTTCTAGGCTGCCTCCTGCAGAACTGTGGTTGACTTGCTACAAAAATTACTACTGATTTTAGGTGGTAATTTTACTGGCATATGTGGTCTGGTCAATGTCCTTTTGTATATTTATTTTCTATGCTTTAATTATTCAACTTACACTAACTGTATGTCAGACATATGATACATTTACCGCTAAAATATCTTATCTTTCCCCTTGAATTTTATGAAAGATATTAATAAGCTAACATTCACTGAAGTATGCTTCTCTTCTCAATGGTGTGGTTGAGTCTATCACTGTGAGTTGGCTCTCAAATGAATTACTTTTCTCTTTTCCCCATCAACCAAATGAGTAGAACAATTGCTATTTCTCTCCAGATTGTTGTTGCTAAAGCAACTATTCTTGTCCAAATAGATTAGGTTACTCGAATTTTGCTTTTTAAGTATGTCATCATTTTGAATTGGTTTGCATAACTGTAATTGTCCTTTCATTTTATTTTCATTAGCTAATCTACAGTATGTAATTAGAATCAGTTCAAGAGGTTTCCTTGTTTTAAAATATAGACATTTATCACTGTAAACTTCCTCACCAGTACCTCTTTTTCTGTATTTTATACATTTCATTTTCATTCATCTTTAAACCATTTCTAATTTCATTTTGATGTGAGAGTATGCTTTTTCAATTTCCACATATTTTTGGACTTCCTGGCTTTCCTCCATTCCTTCTTTTACTGATTTGTAAGTTTATTCCCTTGTGATTGGTAAGGGTGATGGACTTAACAGATGTCTATAAAACATTTCATGCAACAACTACAGAATACACACTTTTTCTCAGCAGCTTATAAAAAGTTCTCCACAACTGATCATATTTTAGGACATAAAGCAAGACTTAACAAATACCAAAAAAAAAAAGAATTATTTTTCATCTTAGTGGAATACAATAGAATAAACATTAACAGCAGAGGAACCACAGAAAATATGCAAACACATAGAGACTGAACAATTCCCTTTGATCAATCAGTAGGTCACTGAGGAAACTGAAGAGGAAATTAAAAGTTTTCTAAACTTTTAATAAATAAAAAGGGAATTTTAAGGAGGAACTTAATAGCTATGAGCACTTCCGTCAAAAGCTCAGAGAAGTCGTAAATAAATAACGTAGTCTTGCATCTCAAGGTCTTACAAAACAGGAGCAAACCTAAACATAATCCCCTCAAAAAGAAAGAAATAATACAGATCAGAGCTAAAACTAATGAAGTAAAGATTAAAAGAACAATATGCAATATTAATAAAACAAATAGCTAGTTCTTTGGAAAGATAGAAAAGACTGATAAATCCTTACCACATTAGCCAAAGAAAGAGAAGAAACTGAAAGAGTAAATGAGATCCAAAATGTGCAACAGGTATTGTGAAAGGTAAAGAAACTGCTCAAAAGAACAAGTGGGATGGGGAAAAGGAGAAAAGAAGAAAGGGAAATATACATATATGTACACACACAAGATAGTTAAGACAATTGTACTATTCATTCTATTAGTTCATTGAAAGGAACAGTTAGTGTTTATATTGTTTGATCAAATTTGCTTGCCTATATCTGGTAATTTGAGCAACTATTTTGAAGACAACAATATGTAACATAATAAAAATCATTAACTTCCAATCATCTTGTTTTGAAGTTCAGTATTGTTTTTATTATTTTTTATTCTCTTTAAAAAAAAAGAGAAGACTCAAATCAATATAGTTTGAGATTTTAAAAAAAAGGATCACACAGCAGGAAAATTCAGAAGACTTTGTGTACTAGTTTGAAAACCTATATTCTACTAACTGGAGAATGTTAAAGAAATGGACAAATTTTTAGACATGTACAAATTACCAAAACTGAATCAAAAGGATATAAAAAAAACCTAAACAAGTCAAATGTAAAGCAATAATAAAAAGGCTACCAACAATGAAAAACCAGGACCAGACAGATTTTAGGCTGAATCTTTCCAGATCTTCAAAAAAGAACTAACACAAAGGCTGCTCAAACAACCCCATGAGATAAAAATGGAAGCCATGGTTCCACAAGGCCAGTATCACCCTGATGCCAAAGATGGACAAGGACATAACAAAAAGAAAAAAACAATAAAACAATATCCTTGATGAACACACATGCAAAAATCCTTAGCAAAGCACTCACAAATGGAATTCAGCAATGCACTAAAATAATTATATGCCATATATTTCATTCCAAGGATGCAAGGATGGTTTAATACACACAAATCCAAGATGTAACACACCGCATAAGTAGGATCCAAGAAAAGAATCCTGTAACCTTCTCAATTGGTGCAGAAAAAGTCTGCAGCAAAATTCAGTTAAGCTTTATTATAAAAGCATTAAAGAAACTAGGTGTTAAACTAATCATATTTCAATACAGTAAGTAAAGACTATATAGGCAATATTATTGTGAATGGGAAAAACTAAAAGTATTTCCTCTTAAATAAGTTATCAAAGCAAACAAACAATAAAGCAAAAACAAGCAAAAATAACTTTAATTATTCTATATTAATTTTTCCACAAATGACTCAATTTATCCTTATGGTAGATAGTACTCAATTGTGTATAAATATCACACTTTTTTTTACACGTTCATACTTTAAAAGACAAATAGACTTTTTCCAAGATTTAGATATTATTAGTTATATTGCTATTTCTTAGAATAATGCTAAGTGAAATAAATCAGACACGCACATTTAAATATCTCATGGCTTCTTTCATATGAGAAACTTGAAGTATAAAGAACAAAATAAAAGATACATAGTAGAAAAGAGGAGAATAAATCTTTTCAAAAAGGGAGATGATAAAGAGATGGAGGAGGGCATTAGAGGCGACGAGAAGAAACATTTAAGATGTAATGTGTGCATGTACTAACTCCCCATGAGGAATGCAATCATTAGTGCTGCACACATGTGCCAATGAACATAAAAATTTAATAGCAATTATACTTCTACAAAGCCATAGTAACAAAAAGAATTTGCATGATTTAAATTATCTTCAATTTTTTGACACTTGTTTTGTGATTTAAAGACAATGTGATGAAAGATACTCTGGGTGCTCTTAAGAAGAATGTATACATTGCTGCTATGGAATGGAATTCTTGGTGTCCATTAGATACTTCTAGTCCTTGTCAGACAAATCTGCTGTTTTGTCACTAATTTTTCTACTTGAATACTCTGTCTCTTATTGAAATTAAGGGTTTTAAATCTACTATTACCATACTGTTATTTCCTCCTTCAAATATGTTGATTTTAGTTTTATATATTTGTATATTCTGATGCTGGTTAAATCTGTATTTATAATTACTGTCTATTCCGTTTGAAATTTTCTTGTTATCATTATATAATGATCTTATTTGTTTTGTATGACCATTTTTCACCTGAAGACTATTTTGTACAGTATATTATAGCCAATCCTGCACTTTTGGCTATCATTTGCTTGGGATATATGCTTTCATTCCTTATTTTCAGCCAAGATGTGATATTGATTCTAAAGTAGCAGGTAGACAATATGTAGTTGAGTTCTGTTTCCTTATCCTTTTAATTAGAGAGTTTAGCATCAACACTTACAGTAATTGTTGCTAGGTAAGAATTTACTATTGCCACTTTATTAATTGTGTTCTGTCTCTTTTTATCTGTCTTCCTTTGCAATTTGTTTGGAAATAGGTATATTAGTAAAACTCAGAAACCATGAGTATACAGGTGCTTGCCAATGACTGGAGGAAGAAGAAATTACTACTATTTAATATGAAGAGCTCAATGGTAGGAATATGTTCTGAAACAGAATTTTTTATCATTATCAAAGAATATACAACTAAGACATACAAGAAATATGAGAATATTAACAATGTAACATGACATACTGTTTTATAGTAGCCCATTTTTAAGTAGTATTGGTCCATAAAATGATAAATATATAGTATAGTTAACACTATACTAGTAGTATAGTATAAACCAGTAACATAGTTATTTATTGTCACTATATGTATTACCTAATGTACATAATTGTATTTGCTATATTTTATATGGTTGGAAGGTCGTAGGTTTATTCCACCAGTATTGATGAGAACATGTAAATAATGTATTGCCCTGTGACATTTCAGTTGTTTTGACATCACTAGACAGTAAGAATTTTTTAGTAAAAATGTAATCTTATGGAATAATCATTATATATAGTCTGATATTATTCAAAATTTATTTATCACATGCCTATGTATCATGTTATACCTCACCTAAACAAGAATCATATTTTCTTGTTTCTATAGTAAATCAAACTTTGATTGCATCATATGTTCTTTTTGTTAAAATGATACATTTTGTAAACATATTCTAGGTTTTTGTTTCATGGATACAAACATAATCTCTCTCTCTTTCATGTTCCCTTATTCTTTTCTTTTCTCCTCCTCCCTTTCTTCCTCCTTACTCTCCTCCTCTTCTTCCTCCTCCTCCTTCTCTTCCTTCGCTTCCTCCTTAGATTCCTCCATCTTCTTCTTCTTGAGTTCTGGTGAGATTTTGGTGTCAGGGTAATACTGACTTCAAGGAATGAATTTGGAAGTTTTATTTCCCTATCAATTTCATGGAAAAGTTTGTGGAATATTGGCATTAATCGTTCTCTGAAGTTCTGGCAAAATTCAGTTGTGAATCTACTTGGCCCTGGGCTTTTCTTAGTTGTGTAATTTGTATTACTTCCTCAAGTTCGTTGCCTGCTATTGCTTTATTTAGGATTTTTGCATATTTCCTGCTCAGTTTTGGTAAGTCATATTTGTCTAGGTATTGCCCTTCTTCTAGTCTCTCTCATTTATAGGAATATAAGTTTTTGAAATACCTTTTTATAGTTCTGTATTTCACCAGTGTCTGTTGTGATTTTAGCTTTTTCAATTCTAATTGCATTGATACAGATCTTTTCTTTCATTCATACTGTGAGTTTGCCTAAGGGTTTATTGATTTTTATCTCTGGGAAGGGCCATCTCTTTGATTCATTGGTTTTTTGTATCAGCTTTTAACCTAATTTTATTGATTTCAACACTGTCATTATAATTTCTTTTCTTCTGTAACATTTATATTTGAGTTATTCTTGTTTTTCTAGTACTTTTTTTATACATTATTAGCTTAGATATTTGGAATTTTCTAATACACACATCTAATGCTATAAACTTCCTTCTTAGAATTCCATTCATTGGGTCCCACAGAACTTCATACAGTAGAATGCTATTGCCTTTTCATTCTATGAATGTTTAATTTATTCCTTGATTTCTTTGGTGACTCATTGATTATTTAGGAATGTATTATTTAAGCTGTATGTGTTTGTGTAGTTTCTTAAATTTCTTTTGCTGTCTATTTTAAATTTCATCTCATTATTGTATCATAGGAACTAATAGTTTGTTTAAATTCTCTTGTATTTATTAAAAAATGCTTTATAGCTAAATATTTTATCTATTTTGAGGAATTTCTCATGGGCCATCAAGACAATGGCCATCCTGCTGTCATTGGATGAAACATTCCATAGTCATTTGTTAAGTCTGTTTATTTGAAGGTGTAACTTATCTTTGATATTCTGTTTTTGAATTTTTTCTCATTGACCTGTCAGTTTGTGAGAGAGATGTATTGACCTCCCCCCATATGACTGGACTTGTCTATTTATCCTTTCCTGTTGAGTAGTTTGGGTTTTATAATTACATACATTTATATTCAATGTATTCACAGTTTCTGTGATTTCCTGTTGAAATGTTCCTTTTATCAAAATGTAGTCATCTTTGTCTTTTCTAATCAGTCTTGGCTTGAAGACTACTTTGTCTTAGAGTATTGCATAGAGCATTGTTTTCCTTCTTTTTACCTTTCTTGTCTGTATTATTTTTCCTAGATGAAGAGTGTCTCTTGACGATATCACATAGTTGGGTTTTGTTTTTGATTCAGTTTTCTGGTTTGTGTCTTTTGATTTGAGAGTTAAGACTACTGACATTGCAAGTAATTGTTGTAAGATATTTACTGATTACTGTTAGTGAATTATCTTTTCAGTAGATTCCTTTCTGTTTTGTTCTGCTTTTGTTTCTCCTTTAGGCTCTTTGATGATGATGACTTTGCTATCTCTGTCTAGAATTTCCTCCAAGTTTCCTGAAATGCTGATTTGGTGGTCATGAATTTCTTTTGATTATCTTTGTTCCAGAAGGTTTTTATTTCTCTGTCAATTTTAAAGGAATATTTTGCATGATATTGCAACCTGTATTGGCAATTGTTTTAAGACTATAAAAAATCATTCCAAATTATCCTAGCCTTTAAGGTTTATGTTGAAAAATGTTTTTGTTATTCTATAAGGATTGTCCTTTGAGTGAATTGATGCTTGTTTTCTGATGGTTGTAGTACTTTCCCTTTGTTCTAAATTCCTAGGATTTTAATTATGGTATGTTGCATAGGGGTTTTTCTCTAGCCATGCCTATTTGGGGTTCTAAATGCTTTATTTACCTGGATAGCCATTGCAGGTCCTAGGTTTGGAAGTTTATTTCTGCAGTGATTTTAGTAAATAAGTATTTCATACATTTATTTTAATTCTTTTAGCCTTTGCTTGACTGCATAATTCTTTTGCTCTGTTAGAGTCATTTAGGAGCTCTTATGTCAATATCGTGTGGTTTCTTTTTGTTTTTAGAGTACCACCGAGTAGCTGGCAAAATACGTTACTGTTTTTCTCAAGTCTATACAGTCATCACAGATAAGCCAAATTCACTGCCATGGTTTTTGATTTCCAAGATTTCTATTTGGTTCTTTTTTATAATCTCCAGTTCTTCACTAAAGTATTCATGGCCTGTATCATTTTTTTTTCATAATTCTTTCAGCTGTTTATTTGTATCCTTGTTAAGTTCACTGAACAGCTCATAAATTGAATCCTTCATCTGTTTATTTACAGCCTCTTGAAGCTTACTGAACACCTAAGTAATTTCTCCATTCATCTATTTAAACTTTTCAAGAATATTAACTTTTTTTTTGGTCTTTGTTCAGAAATTCTCTCCTTCCATATATATGAGCTGAGCTTTTGGGGAAATACAAATTTTTTAAGGTATCTTACCTCTCATTGTGCTGTTTTCTCATATTCATAGTGGCTAGCGTGTGTGTGTGTGTGTGTGTGTGTGTGTGGCTTGTTGTTGTTGTGTTGTTTGTTTGTGTGTGCATGTATATTGGTGGTTGTAGTTTAGTTAGCACAGAAAAGTGACCTTGGTTTAGCTTGAAGATATCTCCTGTTATGTTATCATGACTTTATCTTTTGGTGTTGAGGTGCCTATTCAAACTACTCAAAAGACTGGTATCAGTCTCCCTAATAACTGGGTTGCAAGAGGGAACAAATACCACTTTAGCTGCACTGACAGAGTCAACCATATATCAAGATATAATTTAAAACATGTTTTAAAAATTTTACATTTTTTAAATAACCAAGTAAGGCAATGAAATACTACTGATGAAGAGTATCTTGAGATGTAGAAGATGGACAAAGCAAAAAGGAGGAAGAAAATAATTCAGAAAGAAGGAAAAAAGACCTAAATAAATAAATAACAGCCAATGAAGGTAAAAAAGAGTTTTTAAAAAAATATTCAGAATGGAATGGAAAAGGATTGGACAGGTTATTTGCAGGGACAGAATAAAAGATGAAGGGAAAAGAAAATATAATTGTAGCTTGAGGGAAAACATAAAAAGATTGGAATCAATTACTATTTTGGCAAATACACAGTTTTTGGTGAGGATTAACCTATTAATGAAAGATACAGGAAAAACTAAAGTAATAATTCTTACTCACCACTTCATCTAAATACCTCATACATTTAGTTTTAGAGAGGAAGAAAGAAAAGGCAAAAAAAAGGATAAATAAAAAATATATGAATATAAAAATTTTAAAAACCCCAAAATTTTGCTGTTAGTATTTGTACCACACGAAAACAGAGGAGAAGGCAAAGGAATTGGAGAGAAAATGAAGGAAGGGAAACAGTTTAAATGGAGCACAGAAAGGGCTATAGGCAGGTTGCGTCTGATTCATTACCAAAGAGATTCAGTTAGGGAACTCTATGAAACAGTCCTTTAAGTTGAACAAACAATGTGAGTAGGTAAGGAACTTTAGAACTGACAGCATTAACTGCCAGTTGTGTGTGCTTGCTAGCACACTGTTGAAAACAATACTAGATGAAAGAGAACGAAAAGAGGAAAAGAAGAATGAAAATAGCTTGTGTTAACATATTTGTGTAATACAAATGAGGGAGGATTTAAGAGGTTGTGAGAGGGGAACTAAAGAAAGGGAAAGGGAAAAGGAAAGGGGAGTTTAAATGAAATGCGGCAGTTGTACAGGAAGGGTGGGAACAGTTTATGACTAAATCAAGACAAATTTAGTTTTCTCCATGAAAAAGCCCTTACATAGTATAGCTCAGTAAAAGCAATATCCCAGATTCCTATGGTCTTATTAGTAGCACACAGCGACCCCCACCAGCTCTTTCAAAGAGCAGTACTAGATGACAGGGAGAAAAATACACAAAAGTGTATATTCCTTTGAATCTGTTTTATGGTGCAATCAGAATTTTAACTGAATGCTTTTCTCCTTTGGTTCAAAAATGGAGGAATCGTTTCTTGCAGTGATTGTGTGCTTGTGTATGTGGGCTTTTCAGAGGGTGGTGAGTTTGTCTACTGTGGTTGTGACTGGGAGGCTGGATATGTTAACCAGTGCTTGAGCTGGTTCCTCACCAATGACCATGTCTTGGTAACTTTTTTCTTGTTGTTGAGAGAAAATACCTGACACCCAAAATTAGGGAAAGAAAGATTTATTTCTTACAGTTTTTGGAAGTTTCAGTCCATATTCAGCTGGCTGCAAGGCAGGGTGACATGGCGGGGCAGCCATTCATGGTGGCTGCAAACGGCAAGGCACAAAACAGCAAGGGAGGGAAGGCACGCCTTCTTCCCACCCTTACACTGTATGCTGGCTCCACTCCTGGGTGAGTGCAGCACTCACATTGCCAATCCCAGTGTCAGACAACAAAACAATCATCAATGCTAGACTCAGCCACATCCATGAGACTTGGAGGGGCCATAGGAACATAACTACAACTTTCCCCCCCTGGCTCCCCAAGGACTCATGTACATCCTTTATACAAAAGACATTTTGTCCATCTCCAAGAGTTGCCAAAGTTCTCACAGTTTCAGCATTGCTGAAAAGTTCAAGTCCCAAGTCTCCTCCAAGATCTAAGGCAAACTCTTAACTGTAGCCCCCTGTACAAGTAAAAATGAGGTTAAAATCTTCCAACATGTAAAGGCACAAGATAAACATTACCATTTCAAAAGTTACAAACAGGGAAATACAAAGTACTGGAACCAAAGCAAGTCCAAAATCCAGCAGAACAAACATTAAGTCTTATAGTTGCAGGTCCAGCATCTGAAACAATCTGTACCAAACTGTGAGCTCCAACAGGTTTCAGTGATTCCACCCCTATGACACTTCCAGGGGTTTTAACACCCACAGCTTCTCTCTTAGGTCCATTCTGCTCAATTTCTGCAGCTTTCCTTGGATGATCCATGTTCCTGGTATTTTTAAACTTCTGGATTCTCCACTGCACTCTTGGCTTCATCCTTACATCTTTACATATTGCCCTCTGAAGTCAGAGTGGAAACTGCCTTAGCCTCAGAATTTGTGCATTTTCCTTGCTCGTAAAACCAGTGCCACACAGATGCTGCCAAGGTCCACTGCCAGCTGGAGCAGTAGCCAGGCTTTCCTCTCACTTGGCTATAGGGGTCAAGGGCCTGGATTGCTGAGCTCTCTGAACCTGATTGTGAGGAACAGGCTCTCTGTGTTGCTGCCATTCTGGAACCTGGTGGAGCCACGGCCATTTTGAAACCTTCCATGGCCTCCATAGCCACTCTGGAACATGGTGCTCTGTGACTTTTTCCTCCAAGCAAACTCTTTCACTTTTGCCAGCTTGAGGCTGCAATAGGTGGAGGGCCACTCCTTCCTGTGATACTCCTGGACCATCCTTTTAATTTTTTTGTTTCTTCACATCAATCAAAGTCTCAGGTCTATCTTTACAGTACATTGCTTCCTGGCCAAACTCACATTTTAAATCATCCTGCTGGGCTCTTTGCTCGTGATTCACAACATAAATCTGGCTAAAAGCCCCCCAAAATAGCCAAGGCACCCCCTCAACATTCAACCACCTTGAAATTTCCTTTGCCAGATTAATAAGTCCTCCACCCTTAATCTCAGTCTCTGGCAAAGTTGCTGGGCACAAGCAGAATGCAGATAAACTTTCTGCCAAGCTGTAACACACATCATGTGGAGTTCAACAACCTATGAATTCCTCCTTCCCAGCAGAAATCTCCTGAGCTTGGTCTTTACTGGTAGGCTTTCTATCAGCCTTCTGGTCTTCTGAGTTCTGAAGAGAATCTCCCATGTGGAACAGCCTAAACTATTCCAGTGCCACTCTTTCAGGCAACATCTCTAAACCTTTCCAAACTCTTCCCACAAACCATTCCCAAAGGCTCTTGAACCACATAGTCAAGTTTAGTCACAGCAATGACCCCACTCCTGGTACCAAATTCTATCTTGGTCACTTTTTTCTCATTGCTGAGGCAGAATACCTGACACCCAAAATTAGGGAAGGAAAGGTTTATTTCTTACAGTCTTTGGAAGTTTCAGTCCACATTCAGCTGGCTGCAAGGCAGGGTAGCATGACAGGGAAGTCATTCATGGTGGCTGCAAATACCAAGGCACAAACTGTCAAGGGAGCGAAGACATGCCTCTTCCCACCCTTACACTGTATGCCAGCTACACCCCTGGGTGGGTGCAGCACTCGCATTGCCAATCCCAGTGCTAGATAACAAGCCAACCACTAATGCTAGACTCAGCCACGTCTATGCCATGATTACACAAGACTTGGTGGGGCGACAGGAACACAACTATAGCCAATAATCTTGCCCACCAGAGTGAAAGAGTTGATAGGTGGAGTCCAGATGAATTACTGAAACTGCCTGCCCTCTGCAGCAGAGTTGCAGCCAGAGAATTTGCCTCTGTCTTATGACTGAGCAACAGTTGTTCTCTAGGGTCCCCTTCCCTCTGTGGTACCTCCTGCAGCCTGTTGTGTCTGCTGTTTCTAAACCACTCAGGTTGAGTCTGCCAAGTCAAACCGATGCACATTGTTGATCTCTAGGTTTCCATGTGCTCCAGGCTTTTTCTTCACAACTCACTTTTACCACACTGTCAACTTCTCAACCTTAACAACTGTATCATTGCTTTAACAACAAATGCAATCCCTGAATAAATTTTGCAGAATAATGGCAGAGCACAACACTGTTAGTGCAGCCCTGCTCGGATGAGGGTGAGAGGATCTTAGAAGGATCCAATACTTTATTTTCTTTTCTCTGCCAGAGCTGGAGAAAATCTTAGTTAGGGGTTAGTAAGATAACTACAATTCATACAGTTGTGTATATTCTAGGAAACATCTTTTTTGTTTAATAAATAGTGTAAAATGTCATTGAGATGGAATACAGAAAGTGATAGCACTAGAAACATTTTGTAATTCTACTAAGAAAAGTACATATTTTGCCCCCAACTGTTCTCCTACGACCCTAGTGTTTGTCTTGTCATTTTCCTTAATGCTGCTTTTAAAGTGCTTAGACAAAATTATTCAGATACAGCCATGAGATTAATTTACATCATTTCATCTCTAAATTCTATGGCAAGTACTTTTAAACTGCAGAATTAATCACTTTCTACACATTCTTTGATCATTTCTCAAAGTTTTATTTTATTTTTATCTTAAAAACAAAAAAGGATAAAAATGATACAGAATTTCAAAACAAAATAATAGGAAATTAACACTAATTAATATATTGTGTATTGCTGTTTTAAAAGTAGCTGTTCAAATTACAAGATTTAGACATGAAGTATTGCTCAATCAAGCAATGAAAGCACAAACTGTTCTTTTTGATTAACTTTTAAATAGTTGCTTTAAGGTATTTGATCAGACACCTGAAATGAGCAGAACATGCTGTCTAGTGCAGTCCAACTTGTGTTTCAAAAAGTGAATAAATTGAGGAACAGTATCTTTAGAAAATGTCACATTTCCAACCCAACAGCTGGATGTGCAATATTTTCAAATAACATTAACACAGGAGACTTATCTTGTGTTCACAGGCAATGTTTTTCTGACACTGTCATCATCTCTTCTGGAAAGATGAGCAGTTAATTATTTCATGGTGATCCGATTCCAGTTTCAAATCTGTGGAAACATCTTCAAGTTGGAAACTACCACAGACCTGTTTCTTTTCTAAGAACTAGCAACTCTTCTCTCTGTCTCTGTCTCTGTCTCGTCGCTCTCTCTCTCCTTTCTCTCTCTCTCTGTCATTTAAAGTTTGTTTTTTCTTTAGATTGCAGTATTATGCTTCCCATTGGGTCAGCATTTATTATTGACTAACTTCCAAAGCCCCCATTATCAGGTATGTCCTTCATCTTAGTACTCAAACCTGATAGTAAAAGCAGGCCTATCACTTGATTCAAAAGTAAACAGGTTTCCTTTACTCATTCATTCCACAAAACTTTCTGTACCAGAAGAAATGGGTTATTTTCAAATACTTCATAAAATATTTTAAATTTTCCTTTAGTTTGTAATGTAATTATCACACCCAAGGAAGCATAAAATTAAAAAGCACAGGAACATTTAGAGCTCTTCACTCTCATAATATTCAAGTTATTTATTTAAAGGAAATCACTACAAAAATGACAGAACTCTAAATGGTAAAATGTGGGTTGTTGATATAATAATAATGGTCCACGAGGAAAGAAGTGTTTGGTGGTAGCTGTCATTTTGTTTTCTGAGAGTCACGTTTATATTGCTTGCTATTTACAGTCATTTTAATTATGCACAGAAAGTGTTATTCACTATCATGGACCAAAGATAAGGACAGAATTGATTATACTTCTCAGTGCTTTCACTATCTATGATTTACATGGAATTTGAAGAAAACGTGCCATAAGTAGCTAAAAAAATTGTCAAATTTCAGAAAATTGCTTTTATTTTTTATTTTTATTTTTTTGCGGCACCGGGGATTGAACTCACAACCTTGTGCATGCCAAAGCAGGCGCTTAAACCACTGAACCAAACTCCCAGCCCTAGTTTTTTGAGGCAGGGTCACACTGTGTAGCTCAGACCGGCCTTGTGCTCGCGTTGTAGCCCAAGCCAGCCTCGAACTCACAATGCTCCTCCTACCTCAGCCTCCCAAGTGCTGGGATTAAAGGCGTGCGCCACCATGGTTTCTTTGGCATATGCCAATTGTACTTATAGAAAATTATTTTCATTTCCACTCTAGAGTCAATGTAATATAGATGAAATCTAATTGAAAGAAAGATTTTTCTGGACTTCAGTAAATAAACTATATAATTAAAAGTATTAACACAGACTGTTTTGCATCTTATATGTTTTTCAACAGTTAATGAATCTTATCCAGGCAAAATCACTTTGTATCTTATAAAACATAAATAAAGCAAATTGTAAAATGGCCAAGTTATTGAGAGCAAGCCTTCTGTCCAACACACAGTATGTTGGAACCTATGATCACTGTGTACTTACAGAAATCATTCTTCAGTTTTAGGAGAGAAATAATTAACAAAGTTTTTCCAGTAGTTCAACTTCTGACCAAAAGATATAAAAAATTAGAGTATATATTTGATGGTGTAAGCAAATGAAAAGTCAAATTAACTTAATCTATCTATCTATCTATCATCTATGTATTTCCAGATGCTACTGTGACAGATAAGCATATATAATACAGAGCAAGACGAAGGTCAGAAAAGTCTGGTCTCTGTATTTTGGTTGAATTTTCCTTAGTAAAGTCAGTATAGCACATGGCATTTAGCACACAATGTGGCGATGGTTCCATAGGGACCTCCAGTCTTTGCTCATGGCCACTGTCTTGTGTGTCTCTCATTCAGATCTGATCACAGACAGCCGTTTAACTATGGCTTTGCACTCTTGAAATGAGATTCGTTTTCTCATGAACGCCTTCCTTTTTCCTACCCCTTCTGAAACTGCCCTCGCAATTATCTGCTCCTCCTTTCTCTAAATCAATTACAAAAAACTATCTCAGTATGTAGGTATTCCTCATTTGATTATTCAAATGCTAAATTAAAAACTTCTTTGGCCATACTTCTGTTTTCTAAACGTACCTCTCTTGGTGCATCTCAGAGTATACTCACCCTCAAAATTGTTTGTCTCTGGAAGTATGTAATACTTATTTCCAAGACACCACTACATAACTGACCTTTTTTCTTCCTCAGACTACGTACTTAAATTCTCTAAGCTAGCCTGGCATGGTGGCGCACGCCTTTAATCCCAGCACTCGGGAGGCTGAGGTAGTTGGAGCGTTGTTAGTTCGAGGCCGGCTTGGGCTACAACGCGAGGGCAAGGCCAGCCTGAGCTACGTAGTGCGACCCTGCCTCAAAAAACCAGGGCCGGGAGTTTGTCTCGGTGCCTTAAGCGCCTGCCCTGGCAGGCACGAGGTTGTGAGTTCAATCCCCGGTGCCGCAAAAAAAAAAAAAAAAAAAAAAAAAAAAAAAAAAAAAAAAAAGAAAAGAAAATCTCTAAGCTAGTTTGCAGCAAATTAACAACAACAACAACAACAAAACCAACAAAAATCAGTAAAGCAAAAAATAAATTTCCCGTAACAAAACAACATAAAATTTACAGTAATGATCCCTAAACTGATCCTTAGTTTATAATACAAAATGTCTGTTATCCATGTCCGTGTAACAGTCCTACCCCTTACGTCGTAGACTTAAATATAAACATGTCTCTTAATTTTGCAGATTGAGCAGATATTTCTTGGCTTTGCATTTATTGACTATATCACTGGCATGACTAAAAAGACCAAAATGATTCCCTCAGATGGCTGCAGGCTAGAGGTCGTTTCGGGATGACTCCACATGTTTGCTTGGACTTCCTCACAGCATGGAGATGGGTTCTAGAAAAGACAATACCAAAAGTAAGGAACCTCATTCTACCAGTCATAATGTGACAGGATCAGAATGTTTGGAAGTCATTTCTGCAGGATTATATTTGGCCAAGTCATAGGATCAATGTATGTGCAGGAAGTGGGTGGGGCTTCACCTTTTAAAGAGGGAACTGAATTAATACATGCAGAAAGGGTAAAAATGACAAAAACCGTATCTGGAGACTATCAATCAACATAGCCTACAAAAATATAGTTTTCCATATGATCCCTTGAAGAATATATTGTTTTTAATTCTTCAAGTGTATGTTAAACTAAATTGTCCCATCATTTCCTTTAAAGTGTAAAATAAACTTTAAAGGACTCACTCATGGCAACATGGTTAATTCCTACCATACTTGACAAGAATACGCCACATATACAATATACACTTGCTTGTTTCACTAAACAAGCATAGCCAAGAAATCAATTTCCCTGGGCTATTAAAATATTATCATGCCACAAAATATAAAGCAAAAACAGCATGCAGCAATTATCTTATCTTCACAATGCTCCATCATACCCTGCTTCTAATGAAGTGAGGACTTTATTTGTGAGATTTGTGAGATGTGAAGCACATTCTAATTAATTGATCTTAAATCTTCTATCACCATAACCAAGAATAAAGCACTTCTTTGTTTAATATAATCAGTTCCTTGCTGTAAGTGATTTAAAGTAAAATGTTGGCTAACCATGTCTGTAATATGGAAGCATGCAAAACTGAAATAGTAATAGAGATATCTGAGACAATCCTTTTGTATCAGATTAAGTTTTAATTGGAAGCTTTTTGTTAAAAAGATTAAAAATATATCTGTGCAGACATGGTAACATTTCTAAAACCAGTTTTTTATGGAAAATTACTTAAACTATCCATGTTTATATATTTAGTGATATTAGATTAAAAGAGTAGTCTACCCATCATATATCTTTCTCAATTTCTTATGTATGTCTACAGGTCATGATAAACTTTAATTTTTGTTAAATACAAATTTACTTTCTTCATAAAAAAGCAGATATTTCTAATCAGGACTCAATCCTTACCTTACCACCCCTTCCATGCATACTATACTGACCTGGCATAATCACACTGTGAGGGAAGATACACACAGTTTAGTTGCGGCCTGTAGAGTATTTATTAATGCATAAGCGAGGGTAAAGTAAATGAAAAAATAGTGCAAGTACATATGGATGCCGAGTGAACCACAAATGGTATAGAATGGCAATATTGAACAGATGAGTTTATTAATTTAGTAGTATATTTCAGTTCAAAGAATTTCCTTAATATAAGTGTCAACACACACTAAAATTTAATACATGTGGTCTTATAAAGTTGCTTCTAATTTCAGTAATGTATTCCAACCAGTTTGTGTAATTACAGAAGTCAAAGGACATTTTTGAAAACCAAGTCATTAACGTGTTCACTTCCCTGAAAGAACAAGTATTTGTGGCTGCGCTATTTCTAATCAGAGTCAACACACAAAACTTTACTCACTTTTAATAAAAAAAAAATTACTGAAAGATTTAAGAACAGGTGTTAAACTTTGCAGGTTATAGTCTAAGCATCATCTGCATTGACTGTACTTACCAAATCTCATATTTGTCTAGGAAATGAAAGATTTCCATTGTTTAAACCGCCTAACATTTTTTTTTCTAGCTGATATTTAAATGTTTTTCTGGAAATCACTCCTGTCTCATATCTCAGAGTGGTTTAGTAGAAAGATTAGCACTGTTTCAACTAAATATGTAAACCTTTTTCTAAGCATATAAATTGAAAAGAAATGTTAGGTTAATGAAATCAAAATTAATAGTTGGATGCCTTAATATAAAACTTCAGTGATTGAAAAATGTTCTCATATACCTAGATCTTGTGAATTTTAGAAATGCAGACAACTGTTGCACCTGCTGATCTTCCCTGGGGAGCCCATTAGCAAACGGAGTGGGGAAGGATTAAAACGATTGGTTGGGAAGGAACCGACACGCGTGGGGTTGATAAACCAGAATTGATCCCGAATATTTCAAAAGCTGCTTCCTGGCCTTGAAATCACAGGACTGATATGTTTTTTAAATTTTTTTATATATTGGTCAGGGATCTAGCTCAGATGCACACGTGCCTGCCTGGCAGGTACAATGTTGTGAGTTCTATTTCCGGTACAAAAAAAAAATGATAAAAAAATTTAGTATATATTTCTTATCTTCTTCAACCTCTGTGACCATCACCCTGTCTCTTAGTCTTTTAAAAGCAAGATATGTAGCTTTACCAAAGTATGTGTAACATGGACAGACAAGCATACTGTGCCACAGTAAGTACAAATAACATCAACAAGCATCTAGTCACCAACCGTAATGATCCACATTGTCGCCAAAATCTTGCAATGACTTTTGACCTCATTTCAGATGATGTCTGGGACAAAATATGCTGTAGGCAATTTATTTACTCAGTCTGACAGTATAGGCAACACTTATAGTAGATCTTATAAACAACATTTAGAAAATTTAACATTTTATGTAATAAACATGTAAGGAACCTGCTGCAGGTCAAGAAATACCTTGGTATTTAATATACAAATATGGCTCCTGATGCATCTCTCTTCAACGAGTGAGTAAAACCTGGAGTTCAGGTGAATACATAGATTTTAATCATAAATTGTATTAAAATAATTATAGACGGAAGACTTACTGCTTCAGGATAAGGAATAACCAAATTCATAGTTCTTTTGCGGCACCGGGAATCGAACTCACAGGCTCATACCTGCCAGACAGGCGCTTAAGCTGCTGAGCCAAACTCCCGGTCCTGGTTTTTTTGAGGCAGGGTCGCACTATGTAGCTCAGGCCGGCCTTGCGCTCGCGCTGTAGCCCAAGCCAGCCTCGAACTCACAACGCTCAGCCTACCTCAGCCTCCTGAGTGCTGGGATTAAAGGCGTGCGCCACCACGCCCGGCTCATAGTTCTTTTTTATAGTCATATTAGCATTTCATTCTCTGTAGTCAGCCACAAGGACACAGTCTCTTCCTCGGTGTTTTCTTATGCCTACATGGAATTGTTTTAAAAAAAACTAAGGACTTGCTCATTCTAAAAGGCACAAATACAGTTTTACTAGCAGTAATATATGGTGTCTTAATTACTTCTCTCTTTGCTGGGGCAAAATAATTGACACCTACAAGTTAAAGGAGAAAATGTTTATTTTGCTTACAATTTGTAGAGGTTTTAATCCATAATCAGCTCCAAGGCAGGGTGGCATGGCAGGCATTGCAGAGGAGAAACAGTTCGTGATGGGCAAAAGGTAGCAAAGCAAACAAGGGACAAAACAAGCCTCTCTCTGTCCCTTATACTGTATGCAGGCTACTGAGGTCAGGGTGATACCAAAACAAAACATAGTAATCACCTTCCCTAATCCTACTACTCTTAATCCTGGCGTTGCACCATGAGTCAGTCACACAGTCTAGATTCATCCACCCCTGAAAACCCCCACTGGTGACTGCCAAAGGCTTTGGTGGACATCTAGACACAAGACATAGAAAGTGCCTAATATTTGATTCCAGTACCCAAACTGAACAAGTCAGACAAAGCAAGCGTTGGCTCTTTCACATGCCTCTAGTGCTGGTCTGCAATACTTTTCCAGAACACTGTTTGCATACTTGGATTTAGGCTAATAACCTGGTGCCCATAGGATAAGGTCTGCACATTACAATGATATATGGACAAGCACTGTAATGATGGGTCCCTTGACAAACTACCACGTGTCTCAGAGAACATATCCTCTGTTCTCCTTCTTCATCATTTTTTCTTGACCCTTAATCTTGGTTTCAGTGTTTAACTCTCAGATTTCTTCCACAGGAACATGCATCACCCAGAATGGTGGATATCTTAATCTCCTTTGATTTTATATGTGAAGTCATGCACAAAATTATCCTGCAACCCTTGATAGCAAGCACTGCTTCTCCACATATGCACCACTGGGGGTGGAATGAAACAATCTCTGCTTAACAAAAAGTCAAGAGAAGCTGACATAGACACCACTCAGAGATTCTCCCACACTAGGAAGATACCAGCAGTATTTAAATAAGAAATTAGAAACTTAACCTAAAACTTAAGTAAATCTGTAATACAAAAATCTCCAGAATTTTTACCTTATCACTGGGTTTTAATTTATATAATGTCATTCCCTTTCTTTTTCTTTATTCTCTGAGTTATTTTTTAATTTTATGGAAAGAAAGGTAAAACAGAATTTCATAACACAAAAGGCGAATTAGAGGAGTTAATGCATTGCATATTGTCACCTACAAAGTAGTTACCCAGAGCACAAGATATAGGCATAAATAATTACTCAATAGTTATTAGCATGGACCTTCCTTTTCAATGAACTAAGAGACACTAATAATATAGCTAACTTGCATTTTTCTTGCTTTTCCTTTCCTTCCTTTCCCCTTTCAATCATCTTAGTTCCTTTTTCCTTTTAAACAATGTCTTTTCATTTTACAATATCTATTGTAGATTTAGATCATATTTACTGTTTTAATTTCTCACACCAAGGTGACAATATGGTGTTTACACATGTGCATATGATTTATTCACTTATGAGTATGGTCTCAAGTTGCATCCACTTACCTACAAAAGTCTCAAGTTTATCCTTCTTTATGGCTGAGTAGTACTCCATTGTATACTACAACTTTTTATCCATTCCTTAGTTGATGGGCATTTGGGTTGTTTCCAAGATTTAGGTATTAAAACTGTGTTGCACTAAACATGGGTATCATATGTTGCTTTCAGGAAGATGCCAAGAAGGGGAATATCTAGGCTGAATTGATCCTCTAGTCTTAATTTTTTGAAGATTCTCCATGCAGATTTCCCCAGTGGTTGCACCAGTCTGCTCTCCCACCAACAGTGGAGAAGGGTTCTTTTCCCCAAAGCTCCTCCAGCACTTGTTACTGGTCAACTTCTTGACGACATCCATTCTTTTTGGAATGAAATGGAATCCCAGTTTTGTTGTAATTTACATCTCTTGAATGACCAAAGATATCGGGCATTTTTTCTTTTCTTTTTCTTTCTTTTGCCATTTGTATTTCTTCATCTGAGAACTGTGAATTCATCTCAGATGCCTATTTTTGGATTGGGTCTTTGAATTTGGAGAGGTCTGAGTTTTTTCAGTTAATTATGTGGTCTAGATAGAAGTCCTTTTTCTGAAGGACAATTGGCTATAAATTTTTTCCCACTCTGTGGGTTGTCTTTTCACTCTGTCAGTGATTTCTTTTGATGTAAAAAAATCTTTTTAATAAGATGAGATTCCAGTTGTTGATTCTTTGAAGTATTTCCCATGCAGTTTTGGTTTTATGTACACTCTGCCTAAACCTATGTATTCAAGATTTCTGCCTACTTTATCTTCCAGTTGACTTAGCATATCTGTTTTAATATTTAGGTCTTTAATCCATTGTGACTTTAGTTTAGTGCATAGTGATAGACATGGATCTAGTTTTGGTCTTCAGTATGCATAGAGCAAGTTTTTTCCAGCACTACTTATTAAAGAGACTATGTTTCACCCAGTGAATGTGTTTGGCCCCTTTGTCAAAGGTAAGGTGGTCAAATGTGTTTGGAGTTGTTTCTACATCTTCTAGGCTCTTACATTAATCTTAAGGTCTGGTTTCTTTGCGAGTACCATGCTGATTTTATAACAGTAGCTATGTAGTATAATTTCAAGTCAGGGATTGTGATGCCTCCTGCCTTGTCTTTGTTGTCCAGGAACACCTATGCTATTCCAGGTCTCTTCTGTTTCCAAATGAATTTTAGGAATACTTTTTGTAGTTCTCTGAGATATGATAATGGTATTTTGATCAAGATTGCATTAAATCTATATAACAATTTTGGGAATACAGCCATTTTCACAATATTGGTTTTTCCTATCCATGAGCAAGAGCAAGGGATATCTTTCCATTTTCTGGTATCCCCTTTGATCTCTTTTTTCAGAGTACTGCAATTTTCAATATGCACATCTTTTACTTCATTTGTTAGATTGATTCCTAAGTATTTCATTTTTTTGGATGCTGTTGTGAAGAGTGTGATTTGCCCAACTTCGCTCTCAGCAAGTTTGCTGTTTGTGTACAGGAATGCTATTGATTTTTGACTGTTGTGTTTACTAGTATCTTACTGAAGATTTTTGCATTCGTGTTCATTAGGGAAATTGGTCTGTGGTTCTTTTTGTTTGGATCTCTCTCTAGTTTTGTTATCAGGGTAATATTTGTCTCCAAGTTAGGGAATATTGCTTCCCTTTTAATTTCACTAAAGATTTTGGGGAGTAATGACATTAAATTTTCTCTAAATTTCTTGTAGAATTCAGCCATGAATCCATCAGGACCTGGCATTTTCTTTGTTAGTATTTTTAATTGTATTTTCAATATCATTAACTGATACGTTATTAGTCTGAATTTTTATACTCTCTTGCTTCAGCTTTCATAATTCATATGTATCCAGGAAAGTATTTGATTCTGCTGTATTTTTGCTTCTCTGAAAGTAAAGATTTTTGAAGAAGGTTTTGATGACCTTCCATAGCAACTGTAGTGATTTTACCCTTTTCATCACTCCTTGCTTGAATTTGAGTTTCTTCTTTCCTTTTTTTTGATATGATTGGCTATGGGTTTAACAATTTTATTTGTTCTTTCAAAGAACCAACTCTTCAATTCATTAACATTTTATGTTGTTTTCTTAGTCTCAGTTGCATTAATTTCTGCCCTGATCTTTATAATTGCTCTCTTGTGTGGGCTTTGAGCTTGTCTTGCTCTTTTTTTTTCTAGAAGCTGGAGGTGCAACATTAAGATTGTTCATTTGTGCTCATTCTGTTTTCCTGATGCAAGAATTCACTGTAATAAGCAGCAAGACAAGGAAATACTCCATCAGTTGTAAAGGGAGGGACATGGTATATTTTAAAGAGTTGATGTGTAGCAATTTGTGAATTAAGCTAATTATTTGAACTTCTGTATTGTTTGTTAAGGATATCCTTGGAATGAACTAATTTGGAGTCTTAATGTGTTTTTAATTTCCTAACATAGAGAAACACAACTTTTATTTTATTTACTTTTTATTAATTTTTATGTTAAATAGAAATGAACAGATAAAAGTGTATGAATTTACTGTGTATAACTGATGTTTTCAAGTGTGTAACCTTGTAACATGGTTAAATTTAGCTAATTAATAAAGGTGTTACCTCACATAGCTATCATTTTGTGACAAAAACACTTGACTTCCACTCTGTTTTCTTCAAGAATATGATTTCTAGTCATTATTTGTAATGTTTTTGGAGTACCTAGATCCTGATCTTATTCTCCTGACTAACTGTAATTTTATGTCTTTTGAGCAACATCTGGCCCTTTTACTTTCACCTAACTGGCCTGGCCTTAGCTAACATTCCCCTCTTTACTTTAATGAGAACACCTGTTTAAAATGCTGCATAGGTAATATCATCTTTACATCATGCTATGCTTGTATTTAGATGCTAAGATTATTTCATTTGCCATAGAAATTATATAACAGTTTTCCAGACAAATTTCACACAGACAGTTTTTAGATGATAAGGAGGATATTTGCAAGAATTTTTTGTCATACCAAAGCTGTTTATGCATGAAAAAATCATTCTCTTCAAAGCCAAACATGCATCCTACTTTACAGTGCAAAAATGTAGCTAGATTGCTATCTTGATCTTAAACAGTAAGTTCTTGTCATGTTTAAAATATAGTTATTTTCTTACATAAATCAAGAGGTCAACAAACAATTCATTTGAAGGTGAAATAGAATGGTTGAAATGCAGAGGGTGCTGAGCTCTGACTTGACATGGTTATGCTGACAATTCTTATACATCAAAAGTGGCCCTTAAAAAGCCCATTAGATATTTAAAAATAAATTACTAATGCATCCTGAAGTCAGGGAATAAATTATGACTGATGGATTCCACATTTTCACTTACTGAAATACACCACACGTGTGAATCAACATTCTTTAATATTTAGACACGGGTTCTTATTTTCATTTTTTACTATAATGCACTCAAAATGCAGTCAGCATATTTTTACTTTGGATTTCTGTTAAGCATACTTTTAGTGTATGTGTGGCCTATGTGCACACAAGCACACTTTTAATGGTTTTGGCCAAGGCAATGAATTATGGCTATTTATATTTTGATATACTTTTTAAAAATACACTCAGTTGGATAACATTTAAAACATTCACAAGTGTATTACTCACTACCCACGATTTTATTTGCTCAAAGAGTGAAAAGCATATTTGCAAGTTATATAAAGAGAAAAATTAGAAAATAGAGTAATTCCTCAGTTCACAAAATCTGTTCACAATTTAGTTCTCAAATAAAATTGTTCGAGAAAATTTTGCTTCTGTTTACAAATTCCACATGAAGTGATGAACACAACTATCGCCATCTTCCCCACACAAGCACAAACAAGCTTCACTTTCCCAAAACTGCAAAATAAATAATGTTCATCTGGTGGTTCAGAGACACCTCCCCCACCACAGGGAGACGTAGGAATGTGTCAAAGAGGAGGAAACTGAGAAACAGAGCAATTATTTTGCCTTTATCACTCAAAATGTGGAGCTCATGTGAATTCAAACTAATTTTCCTGTTAGAACAGTAGTCTTTGCAATAACTTATTTTTCTTCTATATTTGATTGGACATTAAAATATTTTTTATACATAAGTGTGTATTATAAATATAAAGAATGGACATATTCAGCCAGTAAGTAGCCATTGCTAGGCATGCTTAGGTTATGGGTAAGTCCTCAGATGAGCAGACAGCTGATTCATTAAAGCAAATGTCTAAGGGCCATCTCACAAATGTCTGCCTGAGTAGGAAGCAGGGCTGGCCAGAATGACCAGCTGGTGAGGCTGTTTCAGCGTGATGGTCACTGTAAGTCCGGGGCATGTGAGTATGTCAGGGGCACATAGGTGTCGGGGCATGCAGGTGCATTTGGAGGAATGTGAATGCTCATTAAAGCCAGAAGAGTATGGTATTTATATGTGGGAAAGTGTGAGCATATAAGGATTGCAGCAAAGGAAATTGTGGTTCATTCATTAAAGAGTTTCAAGTAGAAATATGACAGCATTAGATTTTCATTTTAGACCTATTGTGTACATTGCATGATGGGTTTATAGAGCAGTAGTTACATTACTAATGCTATGAAGAGCAAGGGGGCAGGTTATAGTAATGGCGAGAATCAGGGGGGTCTAGATAAGAAGGGTGATGTTTGACAGTAAGAATAGGATTTGAGGATTTATACAAAGATAAAAGGGTCTGTAGGCACCTAGTGAATGGTATGGGATAAGTAAATCGCAATGCCATTCACTAAGAAAAGAATGCACAATAGAATGCGTTTAGAGCAGCAATGGCAAATCTTTTACAAACGAATGCCCAAACTGCAACCTAAAACCCACCAATTTATCATAAAGTACCAACACTGAAATTAAACTCAAATACTGAGGTTTTAGTTTAGAAAAAGCAACTCATACAGCAACATCTTTTGTCTTAAAAGAAAAGCAAATAATACACATGCTATAGGTTCACCACCACTGGTTTAGACTGCTCATACAATGAAATGTATTGGTTTTTTCCCCACTGCTGGGATGTCCATCTCCCACAATTTAAAGGAGAAATTTATTTTGGCTTACAGAAAAAGAAAACAAGTTTGTGAACCAAGATACCATTGTGCTGTAATATTTTTTAGTGAGTTAAAGTAGTTACTAACTCGCAGTCTTTGCTTTCCTGTTTTGAGGTGAATAATTTACACTAGAATATCTTTATTCAATTTTTTGAAAGTTTTCAATTTTAATAGATCAATTTTTAAAATTACATGTGGCACACCCCTTTTAATATCCTCCTCTGGTTCAAGCAAATTCATCTGCCAGAATGAAGGAATCAGAAGAGCTATAATTCAACCAAATAAAAACAACAATACCAAAACTAAATCACTTTTCTTTGTTTGTATGCTTTCTGAAAAAAATTTTAAATTGTAATTATTGTAGAACAAAGTCCTGAGTGAAAGGTAATGTAATGTATAGCAATCATCTCTTCTGCATGGAAATAGAGAAACAAGAAAGAAGTGAGAAAATAACATCTTAATGACAAATTATTTAACTAGTAATTCTTCCGAATGTTGGCTTGTGTTATCATTGAGTATTCTATGTGAGGTTATTATGGTTAAATGGTTATTCTTTTCTTGCTTGGCAGTTTACTGCTTTACATTAATCTACAAAAAGAAGGCTGTCTATTTTAAAAAGTAATAATATTATTAATATGCTATAAGATGTAGAACTTTGTTAGAATTTTAAATCAGAAGATATAGAAGGTACATGGTGATTTACATGGAAAATCACACTCCTGAAATTGTGAGTCTGTATGAAAAATATAAAATCAAAAAGATGATTTATAAGTCAAAACTTGTTTGTACTTCCTAGAACATTTAAGGTATCATTATAAAGAGTAGAAAAGTTAAAGAAAAGATGCATTCATTCTATTACAGTTGCATGTAAACTTGCTCATAATAAAAAAGAACTGCATAACATGTTACAGCTCCTTAAGATATAATACAAAAAATTAAACATCATATTTAGATTACCTCTGGAAGTTTAAGAGCTGCACTGACTAAAGATAATTTAGATAAGGAAATAGCAAAATACGTATCTGCCATTTGTTTCTAGGTCTATACCCATAGGTCCTGCTAAAAAGACAGTAACATAATGAACAGATTAAAATACCATTAATTGCTTGAAGATTTCATTAGAAAAATTTCTGAAAATAATACTTGTATGGCTTGGATGAGTGCCCCCTGTCCCACAAAAGATTTACTTGTTAAGGGCCTGGTCCTCAATGTGAGGTGTTAAATCTTTAAGTAAGTTGGGGGCCAGTGCAAGTTTCTTACTTTGTTGGGGGAGTGCGCCCTCAAAGGTGATTGAGAGACTGTGGCCTTCAGTCTCTTTCTCTTTTGCTTTATTTCCCTGTTCATGAAGTAAATGGATGGCTCATAATAAAATACTGACCTCCCCAGAGGGCCAAAGTCATGGGGTTGCATGGCCATGGACTGGGATCTCAAGAACTGTGAGCCAAATCTTTCTTCTGCATAACTCACTTCATGTATTTCAATTTACTAATGCATAGCTGGCTAAGAACTAATAACATTTCACTGTTATCTTGTTCCATGTATTGAAGTTTTAGGAATTGCAATATATAACAGCACGATAATCTTTATCAGTATTTTAGAAATAGCTGGTAACAATTATTTCTACCACTAGTGCAACTTTGAGGATAAAATATGTGAAAATATGAGTAAGCTAATCGCACATGACTTTAATGCTTCCACTTGAGGGTTAAGTCCTCAAGTTACCCAGATTCAACATCACAGTCAAACATATTGAAGTGTTTTCCTTCCTCCTGCCGAGGACTTTGTTGTTTCCCCACTTGCATTAGCAGAGAATATTAAGAAGCAAATAAGAAATCAATGTTAGAAGTTTTTAGTGTTCCAGAAAAAGTAAAAGAATCAATTATGGAGTCCAACAGTAGTTAATATTTTTGACCATGAATGATAATAGAAGAATGCATACCCAATTCCACGCATCAATTCATGCTTTCATACAGAAGCCCAGTGATAGTATAAAGTTAAATTATTATAAAATTTTATTTCTTTAACTCTGTGTAAGGAATTGGCCTGAATTAATTTGGAAGAATTCCTTTTTCTATATACCCTGTTACCCTTTTGGATGGAACATTGCTACTGTGGTTGATTGATTGTGTCAACTTGAAACATCTAGAAGTTTAACTAATTTGGCTTTGCAACTCTACATCCTAGGGTGTAGAAGACCCACCCAAGGGTGGCTCCTCTGCTGGGTGGTATAAAAGGGAAGGAGGGAGGACAAATGAGGTTCCGGTCTATGGGGGAGCTCCAGTCTTCGCCTTTGGCTTGGACATCATGGCCTGGCTTCCATCACAGACTCTTTGGCTTCTGCCTCACATCCTTCAGACTTCCAGCATAGATTCATCAGCGTTCTGTCACAGATGTATTGGCTTACTGATACGGCTTTGGATGGGACACTAAAGTGTGCTCCAGACCTTGGGCTGGACACTTCAGACTCCAGCATGCAGACACCCTCTGCACGCTTCCTTATTCGACTCTGACTGACCAGCATAAGCCAATCTTGTAATTTTTTATACATTTTTATATCTTGTGCTATATCTGGTTTCTCTAGTAAAACCCTAATACAATTGCCTATTCTTTCGTATTGACTCTAGTGACTAACTTCCTCTTATGTTAGATGTAGCATATTGATAAATGATAGGTTTCTCAGGAAAATGCATGACTTTTCAGATGACTTGAATGAATATTCCACATTTTGTGCATGAATATTCATATATAGCCCTTTATATATTAGTCATTCTTGTTCTTGCTGTGCAAGGTTTTATGTAGTCTTCATCGGTATTTGGAGAACATGCACATTCTTTGGCTGAGAAATAAATAATTCTTAAGGGATACTCCTTCATTGCAGAGTAAAATTGATTTAAGTGAATTTTCTTTCAGTACAGCTGGATAAAATAACTATGGCTTTAGGTTAAGCAAAATTGCTATAGCTCAGACAACACAATGTGAAATGGAAATCTCCAACTTGAAAGACATGAGTCAAACAGATGATTACATAAGAACTAGTTGAAAATGCTTAGATATTTCCTCATTTGTATGTAAGAAAAAATATATCTTGCAAATTTTTTGACTTTTGTTAGTACGTATTTGCAGTATGTAATAGTTATATTAACTGTAGTGAATTGGTAGATATACACAACACATTTCAATATTTCCCCTTCCCTCTACCCACTTTTTTTCCAGTATTAGATTCATTTATTTATCTTATAAAGCTTTATAAAGTTAATTAGCAGATATGCAGATTAAAAAATCAGGTTAACAGGCTAAAGAACACATAAAACATGTAAGACTATTGTACTGATTCAAGGTATATCTTCAAATACATTGTGCTGAATGACAATACTTTTCTCTCTTTTTTCCTGTATCTGTTTTTCTTTCATACTTTACATATTATGTATTTTAATGTTTTAATTTTATTCCTGTTTAGTAAGAATTACTGTTATCATTTTTATGGTAGTGCTGTCATATTAATTCATGTAGCCTGGTTATCCATGTAGATTCATTGTTCCGCGGAGCCTGATTTTAGCTTATTTAGTAATCACAGCAGAGTACTTTTTCATTGGCAGATGATGAAAATGTATTTAAGGAACATGAATGAGAGAGTTACTGATATACCTAGATACTCCTTGTTAATTGGTTCCAGGAACTGTGACAAGTAGTAAAACAGCTGTTTTGGCTGGAAAGCGTAGCAAATGAGACAACTGACACCAACAACTTCTACCTGGTGTGTCAAGTACCAAATTTGATGAGTTTCAAAAGCAATTGAATACCAAGATTTGACTGTAACTATATGTTCATTGACTTTCATAGCATCACGAGTTACTAATTCTGCCATTTTGCTAGTTCACATGATCATTAAAGGGTGAAAAAAAAATCAGCATATATACAATAACTACCAACAAATCCTGACTCTGAAATATATATTCTATACTCTGCAGGCTCCATGATAAAGTGGAAGACTAGTCTGCTAGCCAGGGATTCATTAAAGTAGATGGAAGCAAAGATTTATTACAAATACTTCACTGCAAAGTAAAACCCTCAGCAAGCAGAAGCAATGTGATGTGGGTAGGATGCGGAGCAAGTGTAGCTTCCCTGGGCACTGTGCTGTTCTCCTTTACATGAGATGTTACAGAGCAATAAATTGAGTGCCCAGTGAGCACACTGTGTTATTTTTTGCATCATCTTCAGTATGGAGGCAGTTGCCTTCTGTATGGCGTTTCAACATGGGAAAGTGGGAAGATGAGAGAGCAGCACAACAAATGAAGCTGTTTAGCCTGAGGCTTGGAGTTCCATAGGTGGATCAAGTTAGCCAGTTCTACTGTTAGTCAAGGTGGAGCAGAGCAACCAAGCATCTGATGTGGACATCATGTTAGACTTGGCATTCACAGTCCTTACATTTCATGTCCTTCTACTAAACATCCAGGGTGTGTCAGAGGGGATTTCACTTTTAGCTGTGCATCCATCTCAACTTGGCTGTATCCACATTTGAAGTTGAATAATTCTTCATCATAGGGTGCTGCCTTATGTGCATCATAACAGATTTAGCAGAATTCCCTGGACACCACCCACTGGATGGTAGAACTTTCTATTGACCAATTTGTGCCAACCAAAAGTATATTCACGCCTTGCCAGATTTTGCATAGGTGACAAAATTTCCCTGATTTCTACAACCCAGATACTCAGTAGAATCTACTTGTTCAGCCTTCCAGTTCTCTCAAGCTATCATTACTGTTCAAGAAAAAAAAAAAAAAAGGAGCTAAGAACAGATCTGCATATTAGTCAAGGAGCACACACACGAGCAGCCCATAGTGGTCATATGTGTGTGTGGTTTCCAAAGCATTGCCTTTCCTTGTTTTTCCTCTTCTCCAAGTATCCATTCTCCTACTTTGATTCTTTATCTTAAAAGAACCTAAATAATGAGTAAAGGCGGAGGCCCTGCACGATTTTAGTGAGCTCAGTCCTCCCCTTAGCTGTCCTTTGCTTATGTGGAGTGACACATGTTAACTCCTAATCAGACTGGCTAGTTAGGAATTCTGACTCCCTTACTTAGGGCTCATATGACTTTAGAAGAGATACTGGAAATAAATAACAATTTGTATTTTCTAAAGCTGAATGGAACCACAGAGAAAAGGAGCACAACTGACTGACCCTGCTGGTCATGATACCTCACCTAACTTGACTTAAACAATGAATGTGCCCTGCTAATACATGCTTTTATTATGACCTCTTGTGAGTTTCTCACCATCTTCACTAAAAACACATACTTCTGTTTCATGTGAGAATTAAATCATTCTAAAATGCATTCAGAGATGTGTTCCGAGCAGAGCCAACCCACTTTTTCATGACACAACTCTTTTGCCGTCTTTCAACTTTAAAATTATTGATGAAGACTTTAGTGATATCCTTTACATCTAGTCCTTTATTATTCCCTTAATACAATTAGTAACTCAGATTTGCATTTTGGTTTGTGGTTTTGAAAGCTTTCCTCAATTTGATTCAAAATCCTGGTGGCTCAGAAAGGACAAGTGGATTCAATGTTACTTCAAAGAAAAAATATTGCTAAGCATACGCTATGAAGGAGACACTGTTCAGGTTTCCACACAAAGGAAATAAGGTTGAGGTCCTCAATTACCATGAGTTCACTAACTTGTCACCTTGAATTTGTGTCACTTCTTCTTCTATGTCTTCTTCTATGTAGATCCCATGTAGATACATCCACTTGGAGTTTGCTTTGCATTTCCCAGAATTTTTTTTACATCATTTTAAGTATTAAACTCTATTATGAACAAGGAGTCTCTTCACTGTCTTTCATATGTAAAGTTTCTTTCATTGCTTTTTCCTCCTACTACTATTATTTCTTCTTCCTGGAACTCCATTTATTATGTTTTGAGATGATATAAATCCTACATATTATTACAATCCTCTGTGTTTAGAGAAGTACATCATTTCTATGCTGTTGATCCCATGTAGTACTATGCTTCGCACCATTTAACATTTAGCTTTCTCCAGTTTTTGCATGTCTTAGTGCTGCTTCCCGAGCTACATTGTAAAGGAGGGGGTCATATTTATGATTCCTTTGTAGTTATCAAGGTAGATTAGAGTATGATTTGTGTTTTATAAATTCTTCTTGGATGAGTATTTGATCTTTCCAGAGGCCAGAAATATTTAGTCAAAAAAGAAGTTATCATAAAGGAAATCTCAAAGATGAAGGTAATCTGAGGGTTTGCAATGTTTCTAAAGCACACAATATGCTTTCCACTTTTTTAAACTATCTTTCTGATTGGGCTCATTTTAGACTTTTTTTTTGTCCTTCAACAAGGCCAATCAACACAAAGCCACTCTCAGGCAGAACTCTCGCCATTGTCTTGGCAGCAGCTCCTCCTCCAGCCCAGCCAGCAGTTACATCACACATTCCAGAACTGTGTGACTCATTTAGACCTAGTGCCCCTTGCTGCTGTGGTACATTTCCAAAGGTAAGAAACAAATGCTGCATTAGGACACATGCACATGTCTAGGACATTCCTTTAACCTCAAAGAGATGATCACTTTTCAGAGAACTGCAAATGATACAGATTTACAATCCTATATAATTGATCCTAGCATAAGAAATATATTATTTTTATTTTGCCTTCTATAAGAGCAACACTTGGCTTTTCAGGACATACATTGTAACCCTGATATCTATTATTCTCAGAAAATGATAGGAAATGGCAGGGGCAGTTAAGAATCGGTGTTAGAATACTTTCAGTTTTCATTTCTGGTATGCTTTCATATCTGCCTGAAGCATTTTGACTTCCAGACCAAATTCAGCTTCCTCTGACATCCATTTCATATAATGTATGAAAAGGATAGCTGTGTTGATCAGATTCTGTCTGTGATGGACAATTTGTAAGATTGCTTTTCTGTTAAAGTTTGTCTTTTATCTAATAAATTATGCAGGACAGATAAAGACATAAGGTAAGTGTGAGTATTATACCAATTACTAGAGAGTTAGATAATTCTTAGAACATATTAAAATTGAATGTTTGTTTTTCAACAAGTTACAAATCCTTGTATTTACTTCAGCAATATATTACTGAGGTGTTTTATGAATGATTTCTAAGAATTACACCTCATTGTTGACATGGGGAACAAGTGAAGACAGTTCTGCAGGCATTTTACATTAAAGAAAATATTTCTACATTTTCTCAGCAGCTTCAGAATACCAACATCAAATTTCTCAATGATTCCCTCTTTCTTATTTTAGTGGAAATAGCAAATCTTCAGCTGCACTTACAAAAAATGAGGGATTGTGGAAGAAGGCAAGAGGAGTTCCTCTTGCAGCTGTAGGGAACCAAAAATTAATCCTTTCTAGTGAGAAGCAAAGGAACTGAAGCCACTGCGGCAGCAGGATTAATATAGGACTCTCTGAGCTGGGCAGCTTCTTAAATTGAATGTGTTCTCAGGTCATTGCGGTTAATGAGTCTTATTTACAGGAAGTAATTTAAGTACTGACTTAACTCCCACATCATGTAGAGCTGTGCCTTGACCTACAAGAGAAATAAATAAGAATTGTCTAGGTGTATAATAGAAATCAGGGTTACAATGTATGTCCTGTGAACTCATCAGAGGAGCTGGTAGATGAGTAATTATTTCTTCCCCAGGGAACTACCAGAGTATGATCCAGGAAAACCCATTCAGATAGAAAAGTAATACATGTGAATGGCTGCCTGTTTGTTCAATGAGATTTGTTAACCATGCCAAAAATGCATAATGTGCCTATGACAACATGACAACTTGAAACGTGGAAAGGCTTTTAGCCAGTTGAATGCCCTTTCCATCTAAAACAGAAGGAAGATAATGACGTCAGATTATTGTGAGCTCTCAAAAGGCTGTTGAGCAGTAGTTGGCCCTGACCAGTGACTTCAGGGGAAAGCAGAAGAGATACAGGGACTTCTATGGATGGCAGTGCTGATTCCGCGGCAAACATGACACGGAACCATCATCCTTATGTGATCTGAGTAACAGCTGGGTGACAATTCCATGGTGTATATAAACATGAGTAAATATTAAGAATATGATCCATTTGGATACTTCTAATCTTCTCAAAAAAGTGATTAGTGATAGCTGAAGAATGACTGCAAATATTCTTGGTCAATTAGAATTTTAACAATTGAATTGAATCTATTGTTGTGCATATGATTTGGAATAGCAGGTCCTCACCCATCTGATTAGTAACTCTCAGATGTGGTTAAAATCTTAAAACTCTGTTCAAGGTTCTTGGTCACACAGCTTGATGAATCTTACCTCCCTTTCTCGGGGCCACAATAGGACAGCTTCTTCATCCTCTTCCTTCTCCATTTGCAGCTTGCCTGACTGTTAACAGAATGTATCATAGTACCATGTAATACATCTGCTTATTTTATGTCTCTTAGCCAAGAATATTCCTTGTGTAAGATTGCTGCATAAATGCAGGGCACAGTGGAGATGTTAAACTTTCATTTCTAGCACAGAATATGAGCTTCCACATGGATGAGCTTATGCTGTTTGCTAAACAAAATCAAACCATTTCTTTGTAATTCTACATTTTCTCAACTGCTTGGTTTTAGATTTTCTTATTCAAATTCCTCTTGTAAAGGATGTGGTATGCAAAAATATGTATTAGTCATTATGCCACCACTGGGCAAAAAGTGCCTTATCCTATAATTTAATAGATAGAAGCTTTATGTGGCTTACAGTTTCAGTGGGCTCAGTCCAATATCTGCTGGGTCCAAGGCAGAAACAGAGTCATGGCAAAGGATAACTGTTCACCTCCTGTTTTACTTCCCAGCAGGACATTCAACTGTGAATTCATCAGTAGATTAATCCACCAATAAATATGGGGCTCCTGTGATCCAATTACCTTTCAAGTACCCCAACTCTGAACACAAGACTTTTTAAAAATTTTTTTTGGTACTGAATATTGAGCTCATGACCTCATGCTTGCCAGGCAGGCATTATGCTACTCAGCTATATCCTTAGCTTTGAGCATGAGACTTTTGGAGGACACTTTAGGTCTAAACCATTATTCTGTGTGTGTGTGTGTGTGTGTGTGTGTGTGCATCCACATGTGCTTGTAAATGCATGAGAGCATCATTTTAATCCTTTTGACATTCTTCCCTGAAGGATAATGAGAACCAATCAATATTTTGAAAAGCACAGCAAATTCATGTGGGAATAAAAAGAATGTTTGACTTAGATTTTGCAGTTAAGAAATTAAATCCCCTTTTAAAAATTCATTAGTTATATAGACCTGGAATTTAACTTGCTCTATGTGTCCATTTCTTCACTTGCAAACTAATAATGCCCCCCTGGAACAGTTGCTATAATCTTAAATGGCCTGAAAATTTGTTATAATGTGAATCATTCTATTAAAGATAGAATTTTTCTCTGTTACAATTCTTTAGTCTTACTCTTTCTGTAATAATGTCATTCCAAGTAGTTCTTTAATTGGTATACCTTGTATTATATTGACAATTTTTCAATCACAAAGATTTTATTTCTCTGAAATTACAATGATGTGTGAAAGACAGTAGATTCTCAGTAAAATGTTTGAATTAATGAAAGTACGCAGGACTATATTTTAAAAAAGTGAATGTTATACTCCAGAAAGATGTAGCTAGAATTTCTAACCACTGCTTCATTGTGTTGTATTTGCTCACACTGGCTAGACAGCCTCTAGGGAAAGGAAGTTAATATTCCCAGAGTACACAGACACCAACTTTCTGTGCCCGTAAAATTCCAGTAATGTTTACCCACCAAGGATGATAATTAGCTGATGAGGAACATCTATGTAGCTTCAAATTCATCTAATTTAACCATATTCATCTATAAGATTTGTAGTTTAATGAGTTATGTAATTACCACCAAAACTTACTAAAGTATTTTTATTTTCCCCTTTCCAATTCATAGTTTCCTTTATGATTTTTTGTATGGACTCTGGAAGGAACTTTGAGAAGGGCCATACTGAATGACTGAAAAAAGACCCTCTCAAATTTAACTAGATCAACTAGTAAAAGTGGGGGAAAGAGCTGTGATGAAATGATAAAGTGAGATTTTACTGGAAAGAGGTGTTAAAAGAAAACTGAGAAACCACAGAAGTTTAAGTATACAACGAATGATGAAAGAAGGAGGTCACTGGGAGTGTGGGGATCAAAGACTCCATAGACTTCCAAAGTTTAAGGCTGACGCTGGGTGTGGTGGTGCACACCTTTAATCCCAGCACTCGGGAGGCTGAGGTAGGAGGAGCGTTGTGAGTTCGAGGCCGATTTGGGCTACAGTACGAGCACGAGGCTGACCTGAGCTACATAGTGCGAAAAACTAGGGCCTCGAAAAACTAGGGCTGGGAGTTTGGCTCAGTGGCTTAAGTGCCTTTCTGGCAGGCGAGAGGTTATGAGTTCAATCTCCGGTGTGGCAGAAAAAAAAAAAAAGGGTTTAAAACTGAGAATATTAGTAGAGGAGGAAGAAGACAAGTACTGAAAAGATGAAAATCTTCAGATTAGGTATCCCCTTGTAAATCCATCCCCAGATACTGGAATCTGCATTGTATATTGTATTTAAATGTTTGAAAATTCAAACTCTAACTGTTTTGAATTTAACTATGTATGTATGCATGTGTAGTCTAACTTAATCTGTTAAGGAATTACTTAGCATCTACTATATGTAAAGAAGAATTACTTTAAATATTGCTAAATAAAATCAACCATATCCTTGTAATTCCATGTTTTGTCAACATACTGGTTTTAGACTTTCTTATTTCAAATTGTTGGAGAATGTAGTATATGTGGTATGTGTATTACTTAGCATTGTTTCAAGGATAAAATGTTAGACAATAACACTTATAATACCAAAGAAATTTACAAACATATCAGAGAGATAAAGAAAAACCCATGATGAGGTTCAGTGTTGTGTTTTTTGATGCAAAGGTATATTTATTGTACTAGTTCCCAAAATAGCTGATCATAAGAATCAACTGAGTAGTTTATATAAATTATAAGGTGTTTTTGTTGTATCCAAGATCTGTTGGAATATTATAAAAAAGTGCACACTAATATTAAAGAAACATTTTCAAATGCAAAAATTGGCCATATGAGAATGAAGTGTAGTCACAAAAAGGTCAAACCCTTTCTGTGAGTTGGTCCATGATTCGTATTAATGAACTGATGAGTGAAAAGTGAGAGCAGTCAGAAAATAGTTCTTGAGAAGATTTACAGGGACATGAACGGGACTTCTTCATTTAATGGAACCATGAAGACTTGAGGGTGAGTGACTGAGCCTAGTGTTCTCAGCAAGTATCAATAGAGACAGTTTAGACAGCAGGTAGGAGACCTACATAGACTCCTCCTTGGCTCAGGTGAATGGTGCAGCAGCTATACCTTAAAGTGGCTTTACCTGGACAAAATGTAAGATATGGAAAAGATTCACAGGAAACAAATCAGAAAGTACTTGAAAGGATATAAAGGAGCTTATAATTTGGTGTTTCTACCCTGGAACTTTGCATTATTGCATGAAGTCAACTAATATGCAGATATAAATGGGGCAAAAAATCATTCAATTAAGATTTCAGCAGTTTCCATGTTTAATGCTGACAATATAATGACATGGAGGAACACTAAAAAACTGTTACTTATGGTCAGAAACTAAAGATGGATATGAAGACTAGGAATAGAAATTTGGACATGTTTATTAAGGTGTGAGTTGAAATATTTATGATTAATGGAATAAATGAGAAGAAAAGGAAGAAAATCAAGGAAGAAAGACACTGGAATAAAAGGAATTTGAGATAGTAAGGGGAATGAGAATGAATAGTCAGGAAGGGAAAAAGAACATCAGAAATGTGTATTTTCATTCACAATAAAGAGATGATACGATAATGCTAAATGTTGTTCAAATTTTTAATAGAACAAAGAGAAAGACACCATGCAGTTGGATTATTAGGAGGTAAATGAAATTCTGTGGCTATGATATGTGCCTAACGTGGTTTCCTACCAAGAATCTGGTCTTCACCTACACCTTTGGTGATGATCACTGGAAGCATTCACCCTTTGATCACAGTGTACAAAGACACTTATGGAAGACATCTTCCAAAACTGTTTTCGAGTGTGGTAAAAACTGTAGGATAAGTAAGTTGGAAGCCAAGGAGAGTATTTTGGGGTTGATTAATGGCAAAATATCTTTTAATGTAATATATTTCAAAAATCTAAGCATTCATCAGATATTTAAAGTTTTTCTGCATTAATACATGATATTTATTTTCTATTTTATTCATTTGTTTATTTTTTGGTACCAGGGATTGAACTTAGGACCTCACACTTGCCAGGCAGGCACTTGTGCCACTGAGCTAAATCCCCTGCCCCTGTGCATGATGCTTACATTCATTTTAAGGAATAGGTATATGTATCCCCCTTACCCTCCCCACCTGCCTCTTTCCCTCCATCTCCAAATCGTCTGTCCCCATTCACATTATTGTTACTATTTTTAGTTTATGTTTAGAGCATCATTTGCTAACACCAATACCCACTGGTGAAGCTCATCATTGTCAATGCAGAAGGATACACATGATTCATTGAGGTGATGGCAGCACAAAAAACCATCATCAAGTTTTGTGTCCAATGCAATAGCCAAACCAGTGCCCCCATGTACCGACTGAGGCACATGTACTGTGGGAGAGTGGTATACATCTGCGAGCCAGATTCAAGAGTTCAGGGAAGTCACAGCCGTGCCACACAGGTCATGGCTTTCGCTCTCACGGTTGGCAGGGTGGGCTGGGGCAGGGAAGAACTGCAAAATGCAGATTGCTTTGTCACACACTGATTCCTGAATGTAGAGACTGCAGTAAATAGCATAAATAATGAGGATCATCATAAAACTTTAAGTAGATTTTTAACATAAAAGCCACCCTGGAAACTTACTATCCCATTGAAACACACATTGAAAAGGCTACTGCATTGTGAAAGTGTCAAAGGTCATGGTCTATGTGGTGGTTGCACAAATTGTATAAATGTACCTTGTGAAAATGCTGCTGTTTTGTTCGAGGTTTATTTTTTTCTTTTAACTCAAATTGCACATATATTGTCTTACCCCAAACAAGACCACAGACTTGACTCTAGAGTTACTATTAAGGGCCTTAAGAGTAGACTCATAGCAAAAAAGACTAATGCAAATATCAATAACTTACTTTCTAGTGCAGCTACCACACTTGCCAGAGCCTCCATTTGTATTTTTATAATTTCACGCATAAAATGCAGTCAGGGTCCTTCATTTCTCTTAAGGTTACTTTCAACTCTAATATGTTTAAAATGAAAGACTTATTTTGCCTCATTTTGTATTTAACAGATTGGTTTGTGTGTGGATATTCCCTCAAAACCTCATGCAGTTATGGGGGCAAGCATTTAGAGTTTGTGATTGATTCATGGTCAGATGCTGGCATTATGGGTGTGAGTGCCACACTCAAGTGGATGTAGTCTACTTAAAACGTAAGGGACATAAAGAGTCTTCTTACACACTCTTCCCTTTTACCTCTTTTTGCTCTTGCTGCTTTTGCTGTCTTCCAGCTGTCATGAATGATTGCTCCTCTGCCGTGAGCCACCCTGTCTCAAGAGTCAGCTGATTATGGACTGAAACCTCCATAAACTGTGAGCTAAATAAACCTTTCCTACCTTCATTTTGGGTGTCAGATATTTTGTCTCAGCAACCAGAGAAGAGTAACCAAGACAGACCCAAAAGATAAAAGGCAGGAAATAAGCGGAATTTCTAAAGTCACACTAAAATGATTAACAAAACTTTCAAATCTTTGCTGGTAATTAAATGTCATTATTCTTTATGCTTATCTAACCCAGAAAAAGAATCAGGGTCAGAGGACAGCATAATGCAGACCTAAAAGTCTGAAAGTCATGATTGCTGTTGTGAAAATATAAGCAATTTGTTAAACAGCCCAAATCAATGCATTAAAACGAAACAACAATGCCCAATATAACAATTGCAGCTAATGGGATACAAAAGAGAGGAACTTGATTAAAAATATGAAACACACACGATTCACACCATTCAAATGTTCCATGTGAGAATCAGGCTACAATGAAAATTTGACATGTGTTAATCATAACCAAGAGTGAAGTAGGTTTTAAAAGTTTTAATTGTGAGTAAAATACTTCAGAATAAAACACATTCCTCATAAAGATAACTACATCTCTGCCAAAGAATACTGCTGATGGTTTTTATTTATTTTTTATGAACTTCAGCTTCTATAGTAATTAAAAATAATACACTGGTCTTTTCAGCTTTCAAATCAGACTTGCTTCTGACCTTTATTAATTTACCTTAGCCTAATGGGTTGCTGTGACAGAATTCTGTATATGGGTTAACCTATAAATTTTGCAATTTATTTTTCACAGTTCTAAAGGCAGGAAGTTCAAGACCAAGACATCAGAATCTTTGGTGGCTGATGAAAGCCCACTTCCTAGTTGATAGATGGTGTCTTCTTATTGTGTCCCTGGATGGCCTTTCCTGTTTTCATGCACTTAAATGGAGACAGATGAAGAAAGAGGGAGGGAGAGAGGGAAAGGAAGGAGAGAGAGAGAGAGAGAGAGAGAGAGAGAGAGGAAAAAGAAAAAGAAAAAGAGAAAAAGAAAAAGAGAGAGAAAGAGAAAGAGAGAGAAAGAGAAAGAGAGAGAGGAAGAGAAAGACAGTAAGTGAATGAGATCTGGTGTCTCTTTGTCTTCTTATTAGAGCACTAGTGCAATTGGATGCATGCTCCAGCCTTATGACCTCATTTAACTCTAACTTCTGTGTTTTAGGCCCCATCTTCAAATATAGTTATCCTGAGAGTTGGGAAGTCAGCATACATATGGGACATAACACAATCCATAATACTTCTAATATGAGATTTTTATATTATTGAACTTTCTCAAAATTCAGTGAAAACTTCTAGAGTCTTTGGTTTGGGTTAACAGCTTGGAATTACCTAAGCCTTGAACTTTAGGAAAGAAATCCCCAGAAACAAATCATGCATAACTTATACATGGAATTTTCTGCAGGCTTGAAGACATAAAAATATTCAGAAGGAAAGTAAGTTTAGCAAAATTTTATAAATTCATCTTATAAAATGAAAGAATGGTTCACCACAAAAACTCCAAAAATAGTCCCCAAATGATATTCAGGAAGGGAAATAATAGGAGACTTTTTGAGTATGTAAGACGATAGGGAATGAATGGGAGTCCTGTTAAATTGGTTTCTGTGCAAATTAAAGAATAACTGTCTGAAAGACAAAGCAAGATGCAGGAAATGTACAATTCACACAAGTGTAATTAACAGTTTTTATCATAATTTAGGAAGCAATAATTGGTTAAGTGGATCTTAGAAGATGTCATTTTCTTCTGACATTTTTACCAAACTATTTTATTCTATAAAATTGGAAGCTAAAAAGTGCTTTTATGTGATGCATTAAAGTATTGCCTTTTAACGGAGAGCACACATGAGAAGATGGGATATTTTACTTACGATACTTAATTGTAAATACACAAGAGTTTCCAATATTTTTGCTCAACAGAGTCTAAGTAGAAATTAATAGAAGTTAAGAAGAATCCAGAAAGTGCCTCTGAGGCACTTGCTCATTTTCATAATTTCCCCTGGCATGCTCTGATGTCAGAAATGTTATCAATGTCAAATCGAGGCCAACAGTGCTTTATTTTACTATGAGATAAACTACTATCTCATTTGTCAGGTCAGATACACACACACCCACACTGTGAATTTGTTCTTCTCTATCCTTCACGTTACTCAAGGGTTTTATTTTTGATGCTGCTTCCAACTAGATTCATGATGTCAGTTTCTAGACTGAAGCATTCTCAATGCATGGGTCTTTTAAAAGACAAACTTTATTTCCTTGGGAAACTCCTTGAAAGATGCTAATGTGAGTTACAGCTATGTTGCCCATACTCAGTGCTGAGTGTGTTTTCTGAATTCTGTAAGTTGGTCAGAGAGAACCTCATGGAAAATAAAAGGAAATAGCAATAGCAGCAAAGGAAATATCTTCTGGAGGAAGGAGAGGTTAGGAAAGGGATTAACAAAATAAATTAAGATGTGTTATGTACGTGTGTCAATTCCACACAATGAATGTAAGCATATACTGCAAATATCTGCCAATAATTTTTTTTTTTTTTTTTTTTTGCGGCACCGGGGATTGAACTCACAACCTCACGCCTGCCAGGGCAGGAGCTTAAGGCACTGAGCCAAACTCCCGGCCCTAATTTTTTTGAGGCAGGGTCGCACTATGTAGCTCAGGCCGTGCCAATAAATTTTTTAAAAAATTAAATTAAATTCATAAAACCCACCCAGGCTGGCCTCCTGTTGAGAGCCCTTCTTCCCAGGAACTGCATGAACATGTTCCATATTAGCTCAAGCTCACAAGTGGTCCCCATTCTCTGTACGAGGCTGTTCCCCAGCACATGATCTCACTGGTGTCTCCACAGCCACTGCCTCCTCCAATGTTGCAGGACACCCGTGTCCTCAGAGGCTCACTTCCTGACACCCTGCACAATGGGCAATGGCCTCTCAGCCAAGCCTGCCCCTGGTTCTTTGCAGATGGCTTCTTATGCTGCTCTGTACCCTGATCAGTATCTAGTAGCATTTCTCTGTGTCTTTACCCGTCCTTTTCTCCTGTATCTGAAAGACACATTGTTTGGTTTGTGTCTGGATGTCCCTTCACAGCCTCATGTAATCGTGGTGGGGTGGGCTTTCCTGAGGCAGCTGAATCTAGAGTTTGATTGGTTCATTGTTAATGCTGGGATTGAAGGCATAAATGATATGTCTGCACTAGGGCAGGTATCCTGCATTCAAAATAAAAGGGGCAGAAGGAGGCTTGCTCTTCCCTTTTTACTGTTGTTGCTTTTGCTCTTTTCTGCCACCATGAACGGTTGCCCTTCTGCCATGGAGCCAAGTGATCATGCACTGAAATCTCCACAAACTGTGAGCTAAATGAATCTTTCCTTCCTTAATTTTGGATGCCAGGTATTTTGTGTCAGTAACAAGAGATAAGTAACTAAAATACACATATTTCATCTGTCCTACTGCACCTTGATATTGCACGTTTGTTCTTGTTCTCAGAAATGATACTGACCATATTTCTTACCACTTTCTCCATAGAAGAAGCCAGTTCTAACTGTCATCTTCTCATCTCTCTTTGGTTCTGTAACCCCTGTCATCAAGTTCTCTGCTGCTGTCTCCAGAGATCACACCTCCTCTCAGCTTTTCACCTCCCCAAAAAGATACTTCTCAGGCTTTGCCTTACTCAGTTTCTTTAAAGTAATTTTATAAAATTGGCCTATTTTCCTTGCTTTTGGAATTTTAAATCTGTCCTTCTAGTACTTTTAATTCCCAACTCAGTGTAAAGTTTGACTTCCTGGTAGAAAGCAGTCAAAGATATTCTCGAAGGTGCTCTCATATGTTGTGGAATACAGCTCATATGTTGTAAAGTTCAGCTATTTTATTTCATTCTGTATGGCTATTTAAATCTACAGCCAAATTTACTCTATTGAAGCTATATACACATTCCAAAAGAAAGCCCAAAAGGCATAATTCAATGTTTGATATTAATAATTTAGCAAAAGAATTTTAACTTTTGTTACCTGAAGCTAATATTTAAAGGAACTTCAATTTAGAATCTGATTATTGATCTGCAGTTTAACTAAATACTCCTTCAGGAGTCTGAAGATACAGTATCAAGCTCTGTGTAACATTAGAGGGATGCCATTGTAGTCAGTAAAAATTTACCTGGCTCTTTTTGTATAAGCAATTTACTACTTCACAGATTCCATGTATTTCCTTAGTGATGAAATTAATATATATGTATATATATATGTATATAATATTAAATTTTTGCATTAGAGATAATTTTGGGAAAAAATGACAATGCCTTGGCCAGATGATCAGAGTGATAATCAAAGGTGATAAGTCATGCAGATTATATGTACCCTGGACATGATATGAAAAAAATGGCACCATATTGATGTGATTTTCCTTTCAAAAACCTTAAAAGATTATGTATTTATGTGAAAAAGTTTTAGACAAATTCTACTGATGGATAATTGCCACATAATCTTTAAATTATTAAGTATACCAAAACTGAGACAATTCTGAGAAATCATGCAGATTAAGAAGAGCCTAAGGAGACATGATAGCTACATATGATGTAGCACCCATGGTGGGATCCTGTAACAGAACAAAGGACACCAAATGAGAAGTAAAGAAAATCTGAGTACAGTGTAGATTTTGCTTAGCAATAATATACTGTGATTGGTTCATCCTTTGAGACCAGTGTGTCATAGTGACAAAAAATGTTAATTACAGAGGAAATTGGGTAGATGCAAGAGAAATGGGAATTTTGTTATCTTGTCAATTGTTCTGTAAATATAAAA
>RJWM01000373.1:0-21575 GCA_004363535.1 Dasyprocta punctata | reverse complement strand
TGTGACTTTTCCTTTTTTAAGTGCCTCATAGAATGCTACATTTTATGTGAAATATCAAGATGTAGTGTTTTGGTTATGCTTTTACTAGATACTAAGGTGTATGATAAAAAACAATTGTGTTTCTTTCTTGGTTTTATTTTTTGTTCAGAAATAAATTCTGTAGAATGTCTCTATGTTTCTTCCTCTGTTTTATTATTCTATGAGACCATGAGACCATTTTATTTTAGCCTACTTCCCCTTCCATTTTATGTTTTAATATCTGAAAAGTAGGCCAAGAGATACAAAGTATTAATCACCAAATAAAGTTTGATTTTTGAAGACAGAAGTTTTTTGAAAAGTTATATTTGTAAATTTCTACGTATCACATACCATTCTGGAAATGTATGATTGTATTGTCTAGTGCAAAAAATAAAGACATGACCATTAGAACAAATTCTCCTTGAGTATTTTTGCTAGTAATGATATTACACATGATTGTCATTTCAAATATATATAAAAATGATAGAGAGAAAGGCAAACTTTCATGGTTCCAACACTTAACTTTATCATCCATTAATAGTTTGTCAAATTTACATTTGTACCACTCCATTTTAAAACTTACCCTGGGTCATTTAAATCAAGGCAAATGCTTAATAAGTTGCCATTAATCATTACTTGTAGGATTATGTGTCTGAGTCTATGAACTTGCTAAGACATTGAGTGCCGTTTGATCTCTGTTGTATTTATTTCTTGTTAATGCTTCCATTCTTAATGTTTTTTGGGAACTCATTAGGTACACAAACTATGTTTCAGTATGTTCTTATCAGTATTATTACTAGTGCTCAATTATTTTTGGTGGTTTGATATTTGATTTTTCATAAGTTTCTTAGAAAAGATTAATGGAAATATAATCTATGAACTTGTATGTTCATATATATTTGTCTCGTTCTTTAAAAATACAATTAATGGAAATTTACTTGCTTACAAAATGTTTGCCTCATAATTTCTTCCTTGTATCTCTTATAGTAGTACACTATTTTCTTCTTTAAAGCATTGCTGGGACATGTTTGATGCCAGTTTGATTTTAGTTCTTAGTGGCTCAGTTTTTTGGTCAAAATGCATATACATTTTATTTATCTTAAAAGTTAATAATTTTGATCTTGTATCACAAAAAAATTTCATATGTGCTTGAACACCAGAAATACAGAGTTTTCCCGTTCATTATTTAGAAATATGTATCCTGTTATATTTCAGAAAATGAGTCTTGAGTAAAGCTTTAACAATGTATTTTATACACCTGTGGTACTTTTTCCAGTATCTGTAAATATAGGTAAGTTATAATTCTTTTTCCTTTCATGTATGTCTGTCTCTGTCTTTTTTATTCATTTGTGACTATTTATTATTTTATTCATTTGTGACTATTTATTATTTTATTCACTTGTGACTATTCATTATTTTGTGTTTATGTTTATTTTCTATTATGATTTGTATCAGGATGTTCCCACAAAGCCTCATACAGTCATGGGGGCAGGACTGTAGAATTTGTGATTGATTCATGGTCCAATGCTGAGATTATCAGTGTGAGTGATTAGGGTGGGTATAGTGATCATACGGTATAAAGGATAGAAAGAGTCTTCTCTCTTCACTCCTCCTGTTTTGCTTTTGTTGTTATTCCTGTTTTCTGCTACCATGAAACGTTGCCCTCTGCCATGTGCCACTTTGCCTTGGAGCAAGCCGAGTATAGACTGAAACCGCCATAAACTGTGAGCTAAATAAATCTTTCTTTCTTTCTTTCTTTTTTTCTTTAATTTTTGGTTTCTAGTACTTTGTCTCAGCAATGAGAGAAAAGTAAACAACACAGAATTTGGTACCACGAGTGGGGTGATTGCAGTGACTATGCTTGACCATGTGGCTTAAGAGACTTTGGGAATAGTTTGTGGGGAGAATTTAGAAAGGTTCAGACATGTCACCTGAAAGATTAGCACTGGAATGCCTTAGACTATTCTATGTGGAAGATTCTGATCAGAGCTCAGAAGACCAAAAGTCTGATAGAAATTCTATTGGTAAATTCCAGGCTCAAGAGTTTTCTGCTAAGAAGAAGGACTGCATTGACTGTTAGACTCCAGGTGCTGTATGTCATGGCTTGACAAAAAGTGTGCCTGCATTTTGCTTGTGGTCAGAGACTTTGCCTAAGACTAAGATTAAGAGTGATGAACTAATTAAACTGACAGAAGAAATATCAACTCAGTCCAATGTTGAGGTGATGGCATGGCTATTATTAGGGGCTTAGTCAGATTTATGTTATGAATCAAGAGCAAAGAGCCCAGCAGGATGATTTAAAATGTTGTGAGTTTGGCCAGGAAAAGAAACTCCAGTAAAGCTGTGGGCTGAAAAGATAGAATTGAGATCTTGAGTGCAGAGAAGGAACAAGAGAATTTAAAATATGGCCTGAGGTCACCACAAGAAGCAGCAAGTCTCCATCCTCTGCAGCCCCAAAATTGTGAAAGTAAAAATTTTTACTTTGAGGAGAAAGCTACATATCATAATGTTCCAGAATGGCAATAGTCACACTATATTGCAGAATGGCAGCAGTGGCTGCACCAGGTTCCAAAGTGGCAGAGGCTGCACCAGGTTCCAGCATGGTGGCAGCCTAGAGAATTTGCTCCTCAGAATTGGATACAGATTTTCCAGTGATTCAGGCACTTGACTCCTACAGCTGAAAGAGAAGAAATCCTGGCTACTGCTCCAGCAGGGAGCAGACCTTGGCATCATCCACATAGTGTTGGTTTTAGGTGCATACAGAGTGCAAGAGTTCTGAGATTAAAAAGACTTCCACCAAGATTTGTGAAGAAGACTTCAGAACCCCAACAGTGTACCCCTAACACGGTAATATGTAAAGCTGTGAGGGTGAAACCAAAGGTGCAATGGAGGCCCCACAAATTTGGAGAAGCCAGGAATGTAGATCTTCTGAGTAAATGTGCAAGGAGGGAACAGAGTGGGTCCAAGAGAGAAGTCATGGGAGCTACAACTACTGGAAATGCCTATGGGTGGAGCCGTGCAAACCCTTTAGAACTCACAACTTGCCACAGAGTGCTTTGGATGTTCCACATGGAACTACAGCACTAAATATTTGCCCTGCTGAGTTTTGGACTTGCTTTGGTCCCATTCCTTTGTATTTCCCTATTTGTAACTTTTGGAATGGAAATGTTTATCTTGTACATTGTATGTTTGAAGTGTTTCACTTTCTTTTTATTTGTATAGGTTCCACACCTAAGAACTTGCCTTAAATCTCAGAGGAGACTTTGGACTTAGACTTTACAGCAATGCTGAAACTGTTAGGATTTTGGCAACTCTTGGAGATGGACTAAATGATTTTTGCATAAAGGATGTGCCTGAGTCTTTGGGGGACCAAGGACAGAATATTATGGTTTTGTGTGGATGTCCCCCCAAAACCTCACATAGTCATGGGGCAGGCTTCTAGAGTTTGTGACTCATTCATGGTCCAATGCTGGGATTATGAGTATGAATGCTACACCTACTATACGGTGGGTGTGGCCTACATACAACGTATGGACAGAAAGAGTCCTCTCTCTCTACTCCTCCCTTTCTGTTCTTGTTGCTTTTTCTGTTTTCTGCCACCACGAACTGTTGCCCTCTGCCATGTGCCATTCTACCATGGAGCCAGCCAAGTATGGACTGAAACCTCCACAAACTGTGAGCTAAATAAACCTTCCCTTTCTTAATTTTGCATGTCAGGTATTTTGTCTCAGCAATGAGAGAAAAGTAACCAACACATTTTCCTTTTGTATTTGCATCTGCCTGCTTTTGTTTCCATCTAATACAAAATCTCAACCACTGAAGCTGTTCTTCCTCTGTTCTAGTTCAGTTCTGATGTGTCACTTACGTTTTTCACAGCCTCTTTCTGTTTTGTGTCTTCTTTCATAGTTTTTTTTTTTTTTTTTTTTTTTTTTTTTTTTTTTTTTTTTTTTTTTTTTTTTTTTTTTTTTTTTTTTTTTTTTTTTTTTTTTTTTTTTTTTTTTTTTTTTTTTTTTTTTTTTTTTTTTTTTTTTTTTTTTTTTTTTTTTTTTTTTTTTTTTTTTTTTTTTTTTTAGTAATTTGTCACTAATAACTTTTTCATACACATTTTATTTTTGGCTTATTTTCATACATTAATACACATATTTCCTCCTTTTGCGTTCATATTTTGTCTAAGGTGTGTATAAATATATTGATATATCATTATTTATTTTTCCTGTACATATTCATGTATCTTTTTGATCAATTTCTTTTTTGCTACTTTTTTGTGAATAAGTTGGTTATTCAAAGACTATTAGAGAATGTTCCTCTTTTACAGGCAAGGTGAATCAGGACAACAATCCCAGACACAAATCTGAAAATCTTTTTTCCTATGCTGCCGTGAAATTTCTCTCTTTTAAATGCAGATGCCTTATTCAAAAGTGCTCCCTTACTCTTTCTCTGTAACTGTTGAAACTTTGTCAATCCCGTCTTCTAAGACAGAGTTTTCACTGGAAATAATGCTATTTGTTTTGTAAATCTCTAATTACACTTCCTCCCTATTTCTTCTGTGCTTGGCATTTGAACTTTTCTGTTCCCTGGAATTGTTTAGGTTGTATTTCAATACATTTAAAAAAAATTGTGGATCTCTATCCTTCTAAAATGACTTGTTGAATGTTTCTGAGAATTTTTTTCAAGAGTTCAAGAAATTTCACACTATTAAAATTTCATCAAATGATATCTCTGGGTGTTCACCTCAAATTCTACTCTACCTATCATAATCCTAGAGCACATAAGTACTTCTTTGTGTGAAACAACAAAGGTTACCCTCAAGGGACAGAAGATGGGTTTTTTGGGGGCCTTAATCCATGACCTATCACCTACTGAAAGTGCACATCTGTTATTTGTCTTGTACTTCCTTGCTAACAATGTATGGAATGCACTTCCACTATCATCTCAGAGGCCTGGTAAGGTATACGAAGAAGGGGACCATTAATGTCTCAAAGGATGAAAATAGCCTATGCGCTATATCTTACATTAGAAGGAGATTCCCTAAAACAGGAGGAAGAAGGCTCCAAAATGCTTCAGTCCTAACCCACGAAAAAATAACCAGTTATTCCTAGACCACTTCAGTGGTACCACTTTGTGACTGGGTCATTTTGACATTCTCAGGGCTGAACCTAAAATCCTTTCCCTACTTCCCCTTTCTTTCTAAGCTACCATTTTAAAGCTTTTGTTGTAGATTCCTTTTGTTGGCTCAGTTTTAATTTCTATTACCATTAAAGCAATTTCCCTTGCACTTCCTATATTGTCAGCTTCACTGGTTATTCGTAGATTGATTAATCTAGATTTAGCCTGGGCTGTTGTCGATATGGGGGTGAGTTTCAGTTGGCAATTTCTGGTTTTCTCTTTTGTTAATTTTCTTTGCAACTACTGTTGCACATCTCTTTATCACGGATGTCTGCTTTTTCTGTCAGGGTTTTCACAAGACTATTCATATTTTGAGGCTAACTGATTCTCTTCTCTATGAAGATATCATCAATTCTTTTCATCACTTTTTTTGAATTACTTATCTAGACAAAATTAGAAGACGCTATGGGGTGTTCCTGTTAAGTACTTACAATTTAACCAATTTCAGAGATTTTAGAGGCTTTCAAGGCTTCATAGTCATAAAGTGATCAAACTACGTTTCCTCTCAGCTTGAGTAACTGTAGGTAGGCTTCTACCTGACTGTAGCCCACCATATCCGTTTTTTTAGTGCTTACTTCAGAAACTTTTCTGTTGTTGTTCCTTTGAAATGTAACTCTTCTACTATCCTCTTTTTAGTTTTACAAGCCAGAAATGTCTTTTTCAATGACCAACTTCATTCCTTGAGAATCAAATCAGCAAAACGATAGTGTTCCATCTCTTCATCTCTGTTGGAGGGCAACTGGTGAGCACCAAGTACCAGTCAGAGGGCTGGCCCAGTGGCCAGTTTCCCCTCTAACTTCCTCAGGACATTTGCTTAAGCTCACTTCGCATCCTTCATTCTCTTCTTTACTTTATGGGTCCAATCTCTCTTTCCTCAACCAAGAGTCCTCAATGAACTCTTCTTATCTGTTCAACTTTTAGAGTGAAATTTTCTTTGGCAAAGGAGATTATTAACAGATTTAAGAAGTTTAACATTTAACATCAAAGAATTCTTATCTGTTTGTCTGGAAAGGAATATTTTGCTTTTGTGAATTTCTGATACCTAAACTCATTTTCAGAAGATTAAAGAAAATATTGCCTCATGTTTGGGAGCTTATTATTAAAGACCATTCACAAATTCTTTAGTTTTCTTAGACTCTCAATACATCAAAAGTCAGATGAATCATGCATCAAAATAACTGAGAACTACACCAGATCGATGATAACTTCATATTTTTAGAAATGAAATGCCTTAATGAGAATGAGTTGAAATACAGAACAGGGTGGAAAATGATTTAATTCTCTAAATCTATGTTCCCACACTCTAGAAGCTCCTTCTATGAAGATCTAATTTGTTTAGTGTAAGGAAGGTAATAATCAACAATATCAGCAATATTAAACACACACACACACACTTTAACACAATCTAAACAAAAAAAATAAAAAGTATGCTGTGTTTCTGGCTACATATATTTTGGAAATTCTTTATTAATACTAACTAGTTCTTACTTGGCAATTTTGTCTTAATTAGCTTTCTGAGACCATCTTAACAAGGATAGCTACCTTTTAGCTTTAAAAGAAGATATACTGTAATTATTTTATTGTTATTTGAGGGACAGCTGTTAGGTAAAGTAGAAAGTAATCCACTTTTCTGTTTTTCTTCCTATTTCTTTTCAGAACATTTTTGGAGTACCTGCTTTCACTGTATTCCCAATATAGACATAAACATAGGAGTATACTCTCAAACAGTGTGTGTGTGTGTGTGTGTGTGTGTACAAATTCAGACAAATGTTGTAGAGCAGTCAAGGTTTCCTGAAATGTATTTATGATCTACGGTCAAACAATTGTTTCCTTTCTAGTGGAAAGGAGAAGCGATAGTATAGCTAGTAGTCACTTTCATCTAAGGAATGTAATAAAAGAGACTCTGTTGAAAGGCTTTTGCATGTCATTATCAAACATGCTGCTGAAGTAGTTCTTTCTAATGGAAAAAGGAGCCCTTTCTCCGAAGACTACCTAAAGCTCCCTGCTGCTCATTAAAAAGGCTGAACAGAGAGTTCTCACATCTTTATTCAGAGCCAACATTAGACAAATCTTTAAAAAATTATTAGAGCCCTCTTTGTCACAAATGCTACCTCATTTCTTTAACCTCATCCTCTGACTGTGTACAGATCTTTCCAAAGAAAGCACATTCAAATCCTTTTGCTATAAACAAAGAGGGACTTTCCACTGCACCACATGAATACTAACCAGTCAGGGGTATAGGCAATCTGGAGGTGTACACTGAGTTTATTTCCTTTAGTCCTTAAAGCAAATCTGCTAAAAAAAATTTTTTTTCTTAACCAAGTTCAGGAAAGCAAACTTTGAGAACAGTGAAGGAAGAATTAGAATGAAGTGTTGAAGCTAGAGGTAGTCTAAACCTGCTTGGCTGTGATAAAAGCAAGGTGACAGGTAGCAAAACAGATCAGACCACACTCATCCCCAGAAGAAACGCACATGCTTCCTTCCTGGATGTCACTCTAAGACATGTCCTCCACAATGAGCTGGCACATAGGATTTTCAGAATCACCAAAAAGTGGGTAGTTAAGTTCATTTTTGCCTACGTAACTTAGTCCCTTTACCTTTTTCCCTTATGACTGGAAAAACAATCCAGTCCATGAATTTAAAAGCAGCGGAAGATAGTACCTTGTATGTGCTTAACATTGAAGCTGTCAGATATCCCGCCTGGGACATTCTGAACCCACATAATGACCACAGAGTGTTCACACGCCGCTGCCAGGTCTAACTTGAAGCTCTAGTACCAAATCTAGAGGACCCCAAGGCAAGCGGTTCACACAAAGTGAGAACGGTGACCCAAACCTGGCTTATTCTTCATACTTTACATTAACACAGGTGCGCAAGAGCAAAGGTCTGTCTTTCAAACAGCTGCCCTCTGAGCTGTGCACAGCAATAAACATTCTTTAAATACAGCCTCTGGAGAGTCGGAGCCTGACTGCCTCTTGTGAAGTGTGCTCAAAATACAGAGTGAATGTTCCAAAGATCTGCAGTAAGGGGCACGTTCTCACTGATCCCCCTCAAAATGTCCCTAACTGTGTACCCACTTATCTCACTGCTGTCACTTTATGAAGCATTTCTGGCAGTCCTCTTTCATGAGTGTCTTTAGTTGTGCTGACTCAATGTTCTGAATCAATTCAAAACGTTTATCTTTCATGGTCTTTTTAATATTAGGCCACAGCCAGAAGCCCCAAGGTGCCGGATTCAGCAAACCGCCTGGATGAGATCACGCCATCCCGTGCTTCCAGGCTGCCTTCAGCTGGGTGACACACGGCAGCCACATTCATCGTGTATTTGCATACACATCATAAACCTGGAAAGAGGACTTCCAGAACGACTTTGGAAACTGACCAAAACGATAGAATAAGTGAGGTTGAAATGAGAGGGATGTATATGGGAGGAATCAGTGGCACTGTCTTTTACTGTGATCAGGTTTTTTAAAACAAACATTTACTGTATAGTGATGACAGCTCGCATTTGCTGAGCAAACAACCTTCACTTGAATCAGTTTCTTCATTGATCAAATGGCCACAATAATACTTTGTATCTCAGATGACTGTGAAGATAAAATTAGTTATGAAAATGTATAACTTACCACTGTGCCTGACATTCTTGAACCTAATAAACAACAGCTGTAATTTCTAACAACTTGCTTCTATGACCACACCTTTTCCCCTTCTTCGCATTACATTTTAAGAATCATTGCAAAAAAAATTCAAGACAATCAAAAGAATAAAATCACCTTAATGTGCATTATCCCAAATATGCATCAGTTCATAATATCCTTTTCAATATTTTAATGCCACGCTACACTTTCATTCATTATACATAACACACATACATTAGACTTACATGTGTCTTGCTCTACATGATATTCTACACAAAGCAAGCCAATGTCTTGCCTTTGAAGACTATATCTTGGTGGATAATAAACACTATTGAATCCATGTAGGCATGGATGGATACATACATAAATATTTGCATAATATATATGTAAACAAAGGAAACATTAAGGTAGAAGAAAGTGTCATGGACAAAATTGCTACTGAGTGAGTAGTGAGTGATAGCTGATGTTATTCTAGGTGAGGAATACTTTCTAAGGTGATACTGCAGTGGAGACCAGAATGAAATGAAGTGCATGAACATTGAGTGAAACCAAGCTGTAGGAAGAGGAGGTGAGGTATGGGTTCGAAGTGTGGCATTTCAGGCCCAGTAAAATTCTGTTCCTGGAGTTCTGTGGGAGTGGGCCAGGCAAGGAAGGAGTTTAGAAGTAGATAGCAATCAGGTTACTCAGGGGCTCTAGCCATTGGAGAGACACTAAAATTTATTCTAAGTGGAAAAGAAACTATTGGAAGATTTAGAGTAAGGGAATATAAGGATTGTAAATATTTTGAAATATCATTCTATATGGTTTATAGTAAATGCATGTTGCTCTATAGCTTACTCCCATGACACAGATAAACATGCAGGGTGTTAGTCAGTGAGAGCAAAGCATCTCTGCGGAGGAAGTGCAGTATGTAAGTGTACCAGTGTTGGAGACCACTGTGAAGGGGCTTTGAGTAGGGTTTAAAGTTAACTAATTGGCTTTCTGTTTATCTGTGAGCCTGTCCAAGGCCTAGGCCCCTTGCCTGGCGATGGGAGCTGATTCATAGTAAGGAAGCTCTATGAATCACTGGTCCTGGCCAAGGTCTATAGTGGCCTGTGAGGTCAGAGATACCTCAAAGGGCAAGATAAGGTCACCGCCGAAGATGCCTGGCTCAGACTCAAGTAAATAGATAGAGACTGCAGCTGCAAACATCACATATCTGCAGCGTCTCTTTCCCACCATAAATGCCATCATGGAGATAAGACAGTTCTCCTTAATTGGCACAATTTACTACTTGGAGAAGTCTTCCAAGTGACTCCCAAGGTCCTGCTCATTTCCCGCACTTTCCTCAGTATCCCCTCTCTTTGTCTGCTTTGATAATAAATACGGGCAAAGGAGAGAGGTCTTTGTCTTAGCCCTCACGACAGCCACAGAGTCAAGAAATCTGCAGGGGTTTTGATCCTCCTGGAGCCCTAAAATCATACCACTTGTCTCATTTATTTAAGCCTTCCCCATGCACTCATTCGGGAGATTGGGGATCTAGAGCGGGTCCCGATATACCAGGACAAGGGCGATGGCACAACAGTCCAGGTGCATGAACACACAAAACGTGTACCGGGGTGCTCACTCCAGCACGTCTTTAAAATAGGCTGGGCAGTGTGAGTAACAAGAAAGTAACACAGCTTCACAAAGATGTAATTTGGTTATATGACTCAGCCGTATCCAAAATTTACCCCTTAGAGGTGGATGAGACTATGTGTTGGTCCTCTTTTCAATGATTTTTAAAATTACATTGCTATATATTATTTTATTTTCTATGCATATGGTTTTGTTAACTACCTAAGTGTATATTTCTATAATGAGAAATGCTGCCAAATTGATTTTCTTCACTCCTAATTACCCACATATTCTGGGCATTTTTGATTGTTACTCTTCAAAAGGAAATATACTGCATTTTACAATCTACATTTTTGAGGTTTAGTCGCATTGGTAAAATGTTCTCAGAGCTCCTGTATTTGTTTACTTTCAAATGGCCTGCTCAAAAACGTTGTATACTTTCAAAATCGTTGTTTATTTATCACAGGCAGCATTATATATCACTTCCAAATATATGCGATCATTATATATAGCTTCCAAATATATGCTTATGCTTTGTATTGTACTTATTATTTGTTCAAAACTCTGTATTTTCTTTGACAGTTTTTATATTCTGTTGTATTCAGAAAGCTGCCTCACATTTTAAGCTTGTATAAATGAATATTATTCATATTTTTAAAATATTTTCCTTAAATTAAACTTATATTTAGGTCACAAACCGTGTGGAATTTTTCTGTTGTATGATCTAATACTAGGATTTGGCTCTTTTTTTTTTTAATCAATACCTTCAAACACATAGTATTCTGTGTCAGATACTTCTAGAAATTTGCAGTCCTCTGTGGTTTTATAGTGTTTCTCTCTGTACCAAGAAATCAAAAGCCTGTATACCAAGTTCCCTAGACAGTCTAATGTAAGATGTCTCCTTGAGGGGCTCTGTCTATGGGAGGCACTGGCAGGTGCTTGGAGGTGAAGAGAGGGCAGAAGTCTTTTATGCTCTTGCTCTAGTCAGTCTCAGAGCACCAGTGCCAGCGCGGACGCCAAGCACTGAGTATCTTTTGCGTTGGTCTCACCATCATGAACAGCTGACTGGCTCATAGGCAGAGACCAGCAGTCCAGCAGCTGCTCAGGGTGAGTGGTGGTATGTGGGTTCCATTCAGATGGCGGCACTCTCTAGCTGCTGGCCTTTGCATTGCTTTAATCCTACCTTTAATAACTTTACATTAGCTTCTTACCAAATGTGAGTTTCAAATATCTGGAGTGTCTTTTACTTTCTTGCCTGGATGCTGATTAAATGCAGCATTCATCTGACATGCTGTCACTTTTAGCTTCTGCAGAATCTTCTCCTCCCAGCCTTCTTGAAAGGTTAGGTTCCATCTCATATGTTCTATTACAAAGATTTAAAAAAATCTCTCTTTCAAAAAATAGATCTTTCCAGCCACTGGAATCTTCTCCAAACACAAATTTCATATTTTCGTTTTAGACTCTGCTGAAAATTTACAATGAATAAGTGTTTTCCAATCAAAATACATCTGTTAGGTATTCACAGGATGAAGCCTGAAGGATTTGATCTTTCACTACATGCATAGCTCATTTTGGACTCTGCTCAATCTTACTCTTTTCTCTAAACCGCGAATTGATCTCTGCCCAGTCTCTCAATGTCGTGCACTCTCATTCTGGCATCATTTTCACATTGTTTCCCTTCCCTGAGTGTTCATCCTTCCCTTTGCCGATTTCTGCGTTCCTGTGTCATTCATAGATTATGAAGCGAAGATGTCTTCCATGTCTCTAAATTTCCACATCTTTACCAGAGTTCTTTGATTGCCATGTAGATCTCTGACATCATACTTCACAAAATCACAAATCCATATTTGCTGTGATTATTTGATTTTCACCAGACATCCCTCACTCCATCCAGAATCAATAATCTGCGTGTCCAAGGCCTATGACTGTATCTGTTCATTTCTCAGCTGTAAACACTAGCACGTTGTTAGCAGGTTCTAGGGTTCTAGCGCAGGGAGATGGTCAAGGATTTTCTGTCAGTACTGTCCCGGCATTCTGCACTGGATTTGTATTCTATTTCTTAACTTGTGTTCCCTTATTTACTTAGGGAAGCATTTGTAGATATTTTGTCACATAGTGTGGCAAGCCTCTGTGCATTATTCTCTTTTTAACTCTTCATGGGCCATTCTTGTACAACTCTTTTAAGTAAACTTCACCATTTTCAGTGGTCCTGAAACAAAAGCTGAAGCAATAGTCACAATGACACAAATATTGGTCATTAGACTTTGAATAAGAGCTAATGTTTCAAGTATTACTTTAAGGAAGATGTTAGTTTAAAATAATTCCTTAGCATTGGACATTTGATTTGCCTGCAGTTGTTCTACATTATAAGGAACTGTGTCCATTTACATGCATTGTATAAAAAATTGCTGAATGTTATGATGTATTGAAATCTTAATGAACCTTTCTCTGTGCGGAGCCCCTATTTCTCCTGGGTCCAGTCAATTCTTAGAGATAGCACACTGGCCTGCTGAAGCATGCTAAATTTTAGATGCAAACTAATCAATCAGAACCTATAAGAACCATCTCTTCTTTCTTTACAGCGCATGCACCCTCTAAGGCAATATTCCTCTGCCTCAGCTATGCTGGGCCAGCTACTAAGCAACTAAAGACCAGCTACTAAGAAACTATAATGCAATGCCCACCAGAATTATTCAAACTTCCAAATAGTAAAAAGGCTTACCTTACCCTCCCTTGTCTTCCTGTGGGAAGTCCAATAAAGGCCGTGTCCCAAGTAGATTGCTTGCTCTTGTCCTCTTCCTCCTGACCACCCAAGATTTTGCCATCATGGCTTTAAGTGTCATACCGTACCCCCCTTTCTGTGACCTATGACTACAATAAATTGCTTCCTTCTAAGTCTGGTTCTCATATCTTCCTTGGGCCACGCGTCCTTTACCACGCTGTATTTCAAAATGAACTCTCTTAGAACGGAATGGTTCACTACAAACTATTGCTATTTCTGAAGTGTAGATTCTAACAATCAAAGTTAGCAGTAATATCTGAATTTTTACATTCATATTACCTAAATAAATTTTTTTAAAATGAAAATCTGGAATAGTTTCAATTAAGGTTGTATATTCTAAAAGTGACGTGTTTTCTTAAACAATATGTTGGGGCTTTAGATATAACTAAGCGTAGAGAGCACTGAGCATGCGTGTATTGCTAGGCTGTATTCCCAGCACCACCACCACCAGCAGCAACAATAAAAGCTAAAACAAATCTCTGTATTTGTCATGTATGTTTCTCATTGGCCTATAATAGTAAGCAGTCTATTTCCCTATTCTCTGTACAGAATCAGAATGACAATGCATATAACTTTTTTTAACAAGTCTTCTTTAGATTACCATGCCTATAACTATAAAGTTTTAGAGCACATAAAGGTAATGTCAGTGCATGCAAATGCATTTGTACAGAGAAAGACATAATGAAAATCAGATTTATGTACCTCAATTTTTTTATTACTTCTGCAAAGTTATGCACCATCGTCTTACTACTGTAGCTGTGTGGTAAAAGTTTTACATTTGTGGAGGATTTTATAGTTACCTGTAAATATAGTAAGAAATCTGGAAATATTTACATGATTATAACAAAGGTTGTATTTAAAAGTGTTTTTTAAAATATGAGATAGCAGAGAAAAATAATTGTTTCTGATCTGCATAGACATCCAGATCAGATAGCTGTATTTTAATACAATATTCAAACTATTGCAACTTTAGGAATATATTCTTCTTTTTTTTTCATGTGAGTATCTAGAAATATCCTCTATCTTTTATTTTATATATTTGAAAGTTTTTTTGACTTCATATGTTATTCATCATTTAATTCACTGCTGAGAAAATTGTGCTCACTATTTATCAGAATTATGAGACCTCTGAAATATTTCAAATACATAAAATATAAATTTTAGTATACTTTATTCATTTTTTCCTGTGATTTAATTGTTTTAAATCATCTTCTAGAGAACACCACCTCTTGTGTCACAGAAGGTTTCTGCTCATAATACTACCTGATTTTTCTTCCTATCAGCATACCAATTTTACACTCACATTAGTTTAAAAATTATTGAGGAACTTTTGCAAACTTACCAGCTTATAATTACCTTTGAGATTTTCAATGTGATGTCCAAGTTTATTAGTTTTTATTTCTTATTTATTTCTAAATTCTCACTTCTAGTTATGTTGATGTATGACAAATGAGACACGTTTTTGTCATAATTGATACTAGCCAAATCTTGGAAATGGCCTATTTATTCATCAATAAATAAATGATCTAAAATGTGTTGTTTTTATGTGTACTATTCACCATAATAAATACTATGGTTGTGCAACTGTGTTCTCTCTTGCATGGTGGCTCACCCTCTCGCTGCAAGGTGTGCTTTGTTTCTTCCCTTTAGTTGGTCCAAACTTCTTCTTCAGAGCCTTTTTCTCTTCTTACCTTTAATAAAAGTTTGTTACCATTAAAAAAAAATGATGAAAGCTTCGTAGGTAAATGAATGTACCTTGAGATCATAAAATTAAGGGAAATAGACACACAAGGTTAAATATCAGATGGTTTCTCTTCTATGAAAAACCCAAATATAAATAAAGAGCGAAATGAAAGATAGATACTGAGAAGTAAGGAAGTCAGTTTCAAATGGGAAAGTGACCAAGAGTTGGAAGGAGCAGGGAAGGATTATGGGGGTTGAGGGGACAAAAAAAAAACCCTTAAAATGTGTTGTGTCCCTGCGTCTACTCCCCATGGTAAATGTACTGTAAACATGCACTTATAAGACTGATAAAAAATAATAGAAAAGAAATAACACTTATGTGTCTTTTCCTTTTAAACATAATTTTTCCCTCCATGGTACTCAGGTTTTTAAGCAGAATTATATTGGTTTTCTCTTGTTGCTGTAACAGATAACCATAGAAACCTATTGTTTGGACTTGAGGCTCTGTAAGTCACACACACTTCTCAGCGCAGCTGACTTAACTGGTCCCTGTGCTGCGAGCCTAGGGAGGCCAAAATTCAAGGGAGCAGCAGGAGGTAACCTTCTGAGGTTGTGTGGAGACTACGTCCAAGCTCATTTGGGGTGCTGGTAGGATGAAGCTTCTTTTGGGAGGAGGATTGAGTCATGACTTCTCACTGATTGTCACCCAAGGGCCATCCAGAGTCTCCATGAGTGTCTTGGTTGGGGGCAGCACTTGACCTCTATATCTAAGATGAGGAAAAGCTACATCAGCTAATTCTCACACTGGATTCACTCCAAATTCCTTTTCTACCAAATCTCTGATTCTACTGAACCTCTGCTTTCAAAGGTTTGTGTGATTATTCTCTACTTATTGTAACACCACCGTGGCCTTAATATCTTTGTGAATTCCTTTGTTTTTACCCCCTAACTAATACATTCACAAGTGAAGGATTAAGTTGCTAACATGGGGGGGGGCAGGCATTCTTCCTACCACAAGGCTGAAAACTGACAATGCAGTGACAGATTTCGAGAAGAATTTTTATGATCTGCAGCCATAGATTCTCCTCCAATTCAATTTTGCTTTCAGGTCTTCTTCTCCCTTTAAGGATGATACTTTATTAACTGATATATATATCTAATATGAACTTCTTCACCTTAATTTTCAACTAGAGCCATCCAATCTTAACTACAATTTTAGCCCCATCAGTTCACACAAAGTTAAACTGAACTCAAGAAAAGTCATGGGTGTGTTGAGTATCTGCTTTGCTATCTCCTAATGACTTAGACAGTCAGTATGACCCTCTGTCCACAGCTCACACAGACCTTCTGTTCTACCTGCTCAAGTAATGAACCACTGTACAGGATCTGCAGGAGTACTTGTGCACTGTCCTCCTCCTAGTTCTCAACTACTAACAGGAGGGAGGTAACTCCATCCTTAATTCACTAGTGAAAATCTTGGAGTCTGAAAGATCAAGAACTTTATCTTTTTTTTTTAAGCTCATTGTCTGAATCTGAAACTCCATTTCATGCCCAGATTAAAGTTCCACACATTTTTTGTGAGTTTGCCCTGTTATGCATTATTTGTATATACACATAATTCTAATGGCATCACAATTGCATGTTTGATAATATCAAGTGCACCCAGAAAAGCAGAGAGCAGGTTTCTGAAAAAAACCAGTGTGCTGCACAAGCTTAATGAGGGTTGGGGAACATATGAGCCTTCTCACTTAGACATACAAACAGTTTTAGAGCCACATTGTGTATTTAGCAGTGCCACTCTATTAATCCTTATTTGAAGCAGATTTAGTTTTGCCTTCTTTCTTTTTTTATTTTAAAGAGAATAAAACAAAACAAAACAAAACAAAACAAAACAAAACAGGACAAAGCAGATCAGAGCAAAACAATGCAAATAACACAGAATTTCAAAACAAGACAACAGGAAATCAACAGTGTCCATATCTTTACACACAATAACTTAATGCAAAACAAAACAGTATAGAACCAATCAAAGGAAAAGAATAAGAGCCTTATGGACCTTCAAAACCAGACAATAGGAAATCAATAATGGCTACCATAATGTCTCTTGTTTTCTTCAAAGTAGCTGTCCGTATCTTTACACATATTGAAATCAAATAATAGAAAACAGACTAAAACCAATCAAAACAAAGAATAAAAGCATTATTGGACTTCAAACCAAATGATAGGAAATCAGCAATGGCTACCATGATGTCTCATTTTCTTCAGTGTAACTGTTCATACCATCACACATAATAAAATCAATTCCTGTAAATTCTTCAGGAGAAGTTCTAGACATATATAAGCTTATACATGTACATCTATCCTTTGTGTATTAGAGGAAAAAACAAAACAAAATGAAACAAAGTATAAGACAACAAAGATCCCATAACAATAACAATGTAGGTTTTCAAAACAAGGTGGTAGAAGCATAATAAATTTTGTTGTTTTGCATGGTTATCTTTAAAAGTGTTACTCAAATTACCAGATATAGGCCTGCAAAATTGATCTAATCCTACAAATGTTGACTGTTTTGTTCCAAAAACTAACAGAATTAGTAGTACAATCATCTTAGTAATCTTAAGTGAATATATACAAATTTATTTCTTTTTTCTTTTCCTTCTTTTCTCCTTTTCCCTATGTGAGTTATTTTTTCCCCTTTGAGCAGTCTCTAACCCTTTCACAATATTTATTGAAGATTTTGTGTCTTATTTACTCTTACAGTTTCTTATGTTAGGGAAACAATAAAGTATTTACACATGTGAGTTTGATTTATCTCACTTATGAGCAGGGTCTCAAGTCACATCCATTTACTTTCAAAAGCCTCAATGTGATCCTTCTTTATAGCTGAGTAGCATTCCATTGTATAAAAATACCACATCTCTTTTATCCATTCCTCAGTTGATGGGCATTTGGGTTGTTTCCAAGATATAGCTATTAAAAATTGTGCTGCTATAAACATGGGTGCACATATATCACTGTGGTATGATGTTTTCAATTCTTCTGGGAATATGTCCATAAGTGGGAAAGCTGGGTCAAATGGGATCTCCAATCCCAGCTTTTTGGGGAACCTCCAGACTGATTTCCACAATGGTTACACAAGTCTACACTCCCATCAACCATGTAGAAGAGTTTCTTTTCCCCTACAGCCTCTCTAGCATTTGTTATTGGTGGTTTTCTTGTTCCTGGCTATTCTTTCTCGAGTGAGATGGAATCTCAGTGTTATTTTAATTTGCATTTCTCTAATGACAAAAATAAGATACTGAGAATTAAATCATAGAAAGAGTGAAGCAGAGGTGGCTTTAGTAAATATTCAGGCTGCTTATTTTCCAAATTCATGACAAGATCATAGAAGTTGATAGATTCAAAATGTACCATTCTAGTGATTAAAACTAAAAAAGTAAATTAATAATGTAATTGTTGAGGAAGGCTGGACAATTTCACGTCACTGCCTCACGCTGTCTGCTCAGCTGCTCAACGAGGCTCCCCGCCCCCTGGCCCAGGTGTCCTCGAACCCGCTCTTCCAAATGCCTGCGCTCCTCCTCAGTGATGCCTCTCCAGGCCTCTGATCAGCCAGGGGGATAAAAGACAACGTCAGTTTTGAAATGGGAAAAGATATTTGAAACATGAAAATGTCATTAATTTTCATAAAAGTAAATATCCGGATTTTGTTTTTAAAAGTTCTGCTAACAGAGACATATGCGTGATTACTATTTCTTAAAATCATACAAAAGAAGAAATAGATTTAAAAAATTCTTATAAAGGAAACCAGCAAATGTTTTAGACATTGCAGGCCATAACGTCTCGGCGCGGTTGCTCACCACCCGCACTGCAGAAGTGAGACAAGCGCAGGAGGCGCGGACACGAAGGAGCCAGACCGCCCACGCCCTGGGATGGGCCCGGTCACTTCTCAGCTGCAGCACTGGGAAGAACATGAAGTCTAGTTTCAAAATAATGATCGTCACGTGTTGCCACTTGATAAAGATTACAGTAATGTAAATAAATATTTAAACATGTCAAAGCTATGTAATGTATCTAAAACTGTTTTTAATGCAGAAAAATGGCAATCCACTCCTTTGCATTTAAAAAAGAAAAATGAAAACAAATACCCTATAAAACTCTTGTTTAAGGATTTCTTTGGGCATATTTATTCACAGTGTCCAAACTAGAAACAGCTCAGGAGTCCTTCAATAGCAAAATGAACTATGTGGGCAAATTTGTAGGATGTAGTTATACTAAATAGCTAAACGAAATAAATAACAATAAGAATGGATCTGAAAATATTTTAGTGATTAATAGAAATCCTGTGTAAAATGTGAAATGCATGATTTTGTTAGTGCAAAATTCTAAAGTAACTACTAATTGATAGTAGCAACAGATCAAAACTATGGGTGCAAATGGATGAGTTGGAGGGGATTAACGGAACATAAATTTGGGGGGATTTCTGGGCTGATGGAATTGTTCTACCTCTTTATGGTGGTTTGAATTGCACAGCTGTACTATAAATATTTTCAAAACTCCTCAAAAGATGAACTTATATCATGCATTTTGTTGTTTGTGAGTTTTACCCCAGAATAGGGAAACAATAAACTGATTGAACCCATGGGTTACATTCTTGCTGAACTATCTAAGGGTTGCACTGGTGTCACAATTTACTGAGAAAACATCAGACATTAAGATGAGTTAACAACGACTAGAGGGACATACAGTGGACACACATGCATGATGTATTGGGTGATACTCTGTCCCCCCAAGTCCTCATACACTTTTGATGGGGCTGAGTCTGGCGTTTATGATTGGTTTGTTGTCTAGTGCTGGGATTGGTAATGTGAGTGCTGCACCCGCCCGGGGAGGAGCCAGTATACAGTGTAAAGGAGGCGGGTCTTCCTCTTTCTCGCTTCCACCCCCCCCTCTTGCCAGCAGGCCTTGCGTTTGCAGTGGCCATGAATGACGGCCTGCCATGCCACGCTGCCTTGGAGCCAACTAAGTAGGACTGAAACTCCCGAGAAACTATAAGAAATAAACCTTTCCTTCCCTAATTTTGGGCATCAGGTATTCTGTCTTGGCAAGGAGTAAAAAGTAACTAAGAAACATGATAAAGCAAACTTTAGAAAAATATAAGAGTAAATTCTAAATTGTCAATATATGAGCATTTGCTATGAATTGTTTTATTGTTTATGTAAGAAAATTTTTATAACAAAATAGAGGAAAGGAATAAATACTTAAGAAATGACATTTGCTCTTATGATTTCACTTTCACTGCATAAATTACATTTTTGAGAAAATATTGACAAGACAAATTTATAGAAAAATGGTATGAAACTATAATTTTGTATTTGACCATGCTTCCATTGATTAATTCAGATAGAACTTAGAACTTGCTTACAATTTATTTTTCTTTGATTGTGAATCTCTGCTTCATGAGTTATTCATGGGTTCTGAAAAGATTCTGTTAATTTATGTATGTATGAAGGCAATTTTTCCTGGACAAATAAATGCACTGTATATTTTTTATAATCACATATATCAGTTGTATTCATCTATTAATTTTTTATGTAATTTTTAATTTCACTATGACACTTTGCTTTGCTCATTCTTTCTGTGTGAAATAAAAAATGCATTCTATGATGACCTTTAAAAAGGACATTTATTCAAATATGACTTACTACAAGATATTTTCATAACTTTAAAAATCAAACTAGTGTTTTTAATATTTCTGACAATTCACTTGGCACATGTTAAAACAGCCAAATCATTTCCTTAAGATTTGATTAGATTATTTCCTCTTGTTATCATTTTCTCTCTTAAGGTGGTATACTGAAAGTCTTGCTTAGATGTTTTAGAACTTAATACCAAAACACTTTTGAAGAAGGTACTTCTTGTATCAACATATTACCTCACTCTTTCATAACCATAGAGAGATACTATGCCTTTTAAAATTTTTTGTATTGTATTGTATTATGTTAAGGCTTAAGCTGTTCCTTCCACATAATATTGATATTTAATACTGAAATAAAAATAGGGCTGGGAAGAGAGGCATGATGGGATTCCAGGATCTACACAGCATTTCTGCTCAGGACCACGTACGTAGAACTTCTTGCACGTTCCTATATGTAAATGTGGATGACATGAAAGGAAACACATGCCACGAGGAACCTGCTACCTTGACTCTTACAGTAGTGGCAAATAGAAGTATACTTTTATTTTTTATTTTCTTCTTTCCTCTCTTTTGTTTTGCCCAATTTTGCTGAGCAGATCTAGTTTCTCCCTTACACCTCACTTTTAATAAATCTTATTACTGATTTTGGTTTGTCTCATTCAGTTCTTTGTTCAAGGTGAAAAGGAGCTGGAATATATATTTAATTGGTGAGTCATTTCTAAAATGAACAACAGACCTTCTTTCACCTCTCAAATAACTCAGGGAGTGGCACAAGCCTTAGGAATAAAATACCATCTCCTTTCCACTTGGTGGTCTCAATCATCTAGAAAGGTAGAGAAAGTCAACCACACCCTAATGTGAGCTCTGGCAAAACTTTGCCAAAACTCTTGGCTCCAACTGTTATCAATAGCACTCTTGAGGTTTTGTAACGTGCCCCAAACTGTGCTTTGTCTGACCCCATTGAAATGTTACATGGAAGGCCATTTCTGTCATCTGAT